>CAJUYI010001447.1:0-54233 GCA_910591695.1 Galerucella pusilla
CTTTGAACAAAGTTCCACTGTAGAATCGATACTTATTGCACTTTTTTGATATCTAAGTGCATTAAATACATTAAGCACAATAATCTTTTCACTAATGCTTAGCGCTGATTTCGCAGCTCGCTTAACTGGAATAAATCCTGAAAGACTCTCCATTTTCAAAAATTACCCAAATGTGTGTCCTAGAATACTCGCATTAGGTTTGTTCGCTCTTAAAATGACTCACAGTTTTATACCAATAAGTAGAGGTACCTACCTACCTACCTACCTTTTTCGTAACAACCTGAAGTAACATTGTGTATTAATTGTTCCCGGAATTCTCGGCATAATTATTTTCACCTGTTATGACAATAATGATTACTAAATTATTCGGATAAGTAAATAGGGATCAAACCGGCACGTCAGGTAGGTGCGCCTATGGAATCGGCTGCTAAAAATGATTTATTACTATCAACCAATTTCAAATCGAGTATAGTTTTTTTATGCAATTCTTCAGTATTTTAAATGCTCTCTCAAATTTTTCCCCAATTTTTCCACATTTTTTTGAAATCATAAAGATCCTTTGCTGTTTATGAAGGATTACAAGAAATTTTCATATTTATTTTCCTGAAAACTTTCAATTATTGATAATGAGAATAATGTCCCGTTAAAGTTTAATACTATTTTTGGATGTCTTTAAAGAGTTTTATTTCAATTTGGGTTTGTAAACTAGAAACTAATTACAGCTTCGAGGAGGAACTTTTCCATTTTACAGGAAAATCTTTCTGTAATTTCTCGAGATTTCCATCTCTATGTCTATAAAACTCGAGTTTTCTCGTATGCACCGTGCCCTAAACTTTTTATTTTAAACATTCATAAGAGAGAATTACTCGGATGAGAGCGAGTATCGGGGTCAACAAAGATTAAGGGTATGCTGCTTCATTATTTATTTATAAGATCTTTTGAACGTGTTTCCTTCTTTGTTTTGTTCCTCATCAAGCCGTTGAATATTTTACGTGTTTGAGTTTCTGATACTGGTTGCGGTTTGTTTATTCTAAAACAAATATTGGGAAAGTTTTATCACCGATTCCAACCAATTTCATGCAAAAACTTGCTGCTGTTAATATTCACACGAAGTAAAACCAATTTAAACAACCAAAAGTTTCGAAAATAGCAAATATAAATAATTAAACAAGAATTCTTGTTCTTTGTAGGGTTTTTTCATTATTGTGATCTATAATAGCTACCAAATATCTCGATATGCATTTATCAGATTTTTTTCCTTTGCAGATGCAGTGAACCTAGTGATTGGAATTCTTCTTCTGTCCTGGCCAATGGTGATTTGTTCTTCAGGGTGAGTAAACAACATTATATTGATATAAAACGTTGACAACAATTTCGGTAAATTTAAAAGTGAATAATTTCAAGATTATAGCTGGTACAATAATAATTCCAAGAAAACATAACTGCTCAACAAAATAATGCTTATCGTTTTGTTCGACAATCTTTTTTGTTGGACTGTTATTAAATTATATTTCTAATACCCTTATTCAACGTTTAGCAATAAAAAATATGTTACCTACTAGCGTGCGGAAAAGTCCACTTTTCCGCACTCATTTTAGTGCGGAAAAAGTTAGTGAATTTGTTTTTGGGGAGTACACTGACATTTGAATATTTAAAATATATATTTGTATGATTGTAGTTTACCAAATGACTGAAAACTAATAAGTTTATTATAATTCTGCTATAATTTTAAATAAAAAAAAAACCTATTTGTCAATCATTTTTTAATGGCCCTGTTATAAGCCTCATCGAATGAATGTCAAATAATAATGATTAATTTGTTGATATGTATTTAATTGGAAGTGTTTGTTTATGCTAAAGCGTCGTTCGGCCATCTGTAATAGCGTGCGGAAAAGTATCACTTTCCGCACTAGTTAGGTAAACTACTATTTCCCACTAGCGTGCGGAAAAGTCCACAAAATTTGGCGAGTCTTAATAATTTTTGAACAGATTTTGTGTTTTTCGCTATATTTATAGTTATTACGTAGGTATATTTGAATAATAAAACCACGTTAATCGAATTCATGCGAACCGTGCGATATGATATCACACTAGGGTGATATCATAGCGCACGGTTCGCGTCACTATGATGATATGAGGAACTTTCCGCCAGAGTAGAGAGTGCGATATATGTTAATTTCCTATATGGTCGTAGGAAAAATAGTTTACCCAACACGTGCGTGAAGTTACTTTTCCGCTCGTGACTGTTGGCCGCTAAAGCGTCGTTCGGCCATCTGCAATAGCGTGCGGAAAAGTATCACTTTCCACACTAGTTAGGTAAACTACTATTTTGATATCATTACTCTATCTCTCTTACATATTGCACACCACCTGAATTACTGAATTACAGTTTCTACTTCCTGTGGTCCAGCGTCTCACAGCTGCAAAGCTGTTTAGGTGTACTTTTTGCATCTTCTGCATGTAAGGTCTCCGTTATGCAGCCCTATTTTGTTCAGGTGCTCCTTTGTAGGAGGTGGCTCTTTAGTAATTGACTGAAGCCAAATGCTTCCATTCTTACGTGTCATTATTCCAATATTTAACGTAATTGTTTGTGTGTAAGTGTTTCTTTGTTACACTTACCGTCTCTGATACTGTAATAGCTCACTCACTGGACTCAAAATGGAGTCAGTAAAGTAAATTTACTAGATAGTATGGAATAAAATGAATGAAATACTTTCAAGGAAACATAAACATGAGACTTGAACAGATTATCAAGTCTCCTCACTTATATATGCCAGTCAAGTAATTTTATCCATCTACTGATTGAGAATAATTCAATGTACTCACCCTTTCAATAATACAAACTAGGTCAATTATACTACCAACATCGACGTGATGTTCTCCCGATCTTGTACCCTGTATAGTTGCTTCAGGAACTACTATCTGCAAGTTGACAAAGTGCGATATGAGACCCTGGCCAGTTGATACCTGCAAAGAATGAAAAATTAACATAATTTTCACTCCTATTAAAAGAGAATTGGTTAATTTTGAAAAGAATGAAGGTCAGTATAATACTTTGCTATTTTACTTCTTCCTTCTAGATCGAAACTGCATGTTAGAATAATCGAAATAATCGATAATAATAATAATAAGTTGACAAATGTAACATTTCTTTTGGGGAAAAATTCTCTATCCAACAGTAAAAATAACAATTTTTTATAAATACAATTATAAGGTAATGGCAATTTGATTTGGTTAGACTGATAAGGAACCATTATCCTCCTTTTTTTGTATTTTGTCTTATTAGACTCAGGACGATGTTAATGTATATTTAGAAGATCTTTTCTGATATTCCTCTTTGCAATTATTGCTGTTCGCTTTGAACTTACCAATCATGCTTGTTAACTTGTTGGCACAAAAATCTTCAATATGATGTGCTTTCAGAATACTTTGGTACAAAATGTTATTCTGGAATAATGACAAGATGTTAAAATATCATTCCATCATAGGATAGTTAACTAATTTTGTGAGCCATGCTCTTATATTCACGGATTCATCTCCAACTAGTCCGATGTAACGTTTTTAAATTCATGTTTCAGAAATAGCACACCAGATCTAAGGCTGCTTTCGATTTATATTCAACTTTATTTGTACAATTTCCAATATTTGAAATGTAAAAGTGATCGTTATTCTCCATTTTCGAATGCAAATACATAGAATAGTCCTCGTAATTTTTAACAATGACTATTTCCTACTATAAAGTTTTATCTTCTTAACGCGCAGCAGCATCTGAGGATTATTTTTCGAGCTGAACGGTTGTGTATTTGGGACACTTTCTTCTTTTCGAATCATTCAAGTTACTTTCATACTAAATTCTGCTAACTGGCATGTCGAATTGATGAGGTTCTCTCCGCTAGGGCATTCCATCTCCAACGTAAGCATTTTGAATGACTCTGTTTCTTCTATTTGGGATCAAAACATGAGATCTTCACCTTCAAGTTTTCGTCAAATTCACACATGGTATACTTTCTTCGCATTTTTGCTGGAAGACTTTTATAAGTTACCAGCATATCCACATTTGTTATGGTCTGTGTCAATTAGACTTGTTGCGAAACCTTTCTTTGTGAAAAAATACTGTAGTTTCATAACTCATCTCATCAAAGCGACCAAAAATGTGAAGATGATTGCACGAAATCTTTCCCTCTGACTAAATTCTCAAGTGAATTGTGGTTACATAAGGCACTAAACAAGTTGATACCTTCCTTCTAGGTCTGCTGCTCAAATAAGTATTAGTGCCAACAGCCATTTTTCATTTAACTATTCCTGAAAATGAAAATGGTGAAGCGGAAAAACTTTTGTTTATAAACAATTTAGTTTAACTATACTATTACGGAACATCATTGTTGAGAACAGCAAAATAAATTGGCAGGATAACTTGGAAAAAAAACTCTATTATTCCAAAATTGCCGTCATTACTTGGGAAAATTGTTGGTTTCCCAACGGGCACCTGTTAGTAGTAGCTATTTGGCTGTTGAATCGAATATCTTTATTCGTTTCAACCACCATGCTACTAGAGTAAATCGATTGTTATTACTGACGACCCATTCTCTTGATGTGCCGTTCAGTTTACAAACTTCAAAGATAATACGAGGGGAAGCAGCTATTAAGTGTGGAATATTTTACGCAGGTTATTTCGAACACTACTCTTTACTATTAGAAAAGTCAAATAGGTAGAGAGCCAGTGGCATTTTCCAGTAATGATAGTCTAGTGTCGAGTGGCGGTTTCTTGTAGAAACCGATTTTTATTATTTTGTTGAATTGAATTTTTTTCATATGTCATTGTGTCATTATGAGTGGAGGTACTGCACCGGTTCTGGCTAATGGGAATCTTCATCAGCAAATCGTCAGAGAATCTCGAAAATGGATCCTAAGTGGGGTTCACATAGACCGTGTGGCAACTGGACGGCAAGCTGACTGCACATGTTTGGGGAAGGGTTAGATTGTATTATTTCGCATGCGTTACTGTGTACTATACAGTTTCAAAAAAATAAATTATCCTTTTTTCTTCAAATATACTGAAAATATTGTTGGACGAAAAAAAAATATAAAAATATAAAAACTGTTTGAACTCTTCATATTTATATTGAGAGTTGCCGCATTGATAATTTCTATTCTCCAAAGTCAAGTTTGAAGGACCTTAACGAGAGTCATCTATGCGGTCTCACCCCTTAAACGTTTAGGACTCCCCAAATATAGACCGTACACATTGGATAGTTGTCATCGTCGAATCATAATTTTGAGAAGAAATTTCAAAATGCTCTTGGCACCATCATTTCCGTGTTCAACCGACATTTGACATTGAAATTTTTCATAAATGCGCCGCTTTATCCTACAGTTATAGCTAACAAAAAAGTGTGTATGCTTTATTTCCGATTAACGGCTAACCAAGCCGACCATTATATTCTGTTTGTTTCGTTCGTAACATTCTTCGACGAAAGGATTTCAAAGAACCCAATAAGACTCCTTCCCTAGAAATCTCTCCAATCCTATTCGCTGTTATTGAGTTTTCCTTGCTGATTCTCACTCGTAAGTAATTCAATGCCTAGTTCATTCTCAGGTTTTCTCCCTCAATCGTCTTATGTATGTAGAGACCTTTTTCCTTCTTCACCTGCTCCCGCCCAGCATCAGCTGATGCGGCATATTTATTCGGTGCTGCCACATAAATGATTGGCCTTTGGAAAATATTGAATATACTAAGCAGTATTTCTACCAATATACAATAAAGTATCGTCTGTAAAATATTGGCTCGTGCATGAATCAGTATTCTAATAACTGCATTCAAAAATGGACTAAGCTAATTAATAATATTCAAAATAGCTATTCAATTGATATTCCGTTTCATTTCCTGCGTTTTGTAACGTAAATGATAATTGTCTTCCCTAGTTTAAATATTGAAACCTAATTACTTGTAAGTAGGGTGCAGGAAACAGAAATCTCCGTGTTTGTAGATCATGTAGAAGAACTTCCGTTTCCATAGAATTTCAGACGGAATCGCGTTGAATTCATCTCGAATAAGGTCTCTTGTGGAAACACATACACACACGTCCCCGCTGCCTGTTTAGTTTGGATCTTTTACGAGACAGTTCAACCAAATATAATAAATTCATGACTGTTTTAGTTTTGGAGAGACAACAAACAACTAGAAACCATTTCTATATGTTGAAGATGAATAGTCGAACATAAACATCATCAAATATTTAGAGTTGAATATACTATTCACGTATTAATCACAAAAGCGTTCAGGATTAACTGTATGCACATACCCGCAATCACACTATTTATTATTATGGATTCTGTTGAGATAAAAACAATAATATCTTGGCTATTTTTCATTTCAAAAAGTAATCAATGCTAGGTTTGTTCTAACTGCTATCTCATGAAAAGATCTGACCATAAAGATCTAGTAGGGCTTATACAATCAAAGACTTTTCTGGGTGACTACAACCTGTTGAGATCAAAAGAATGCATAAGTCAAAGTAAAACTGCGCTAAGAGTTTTGACAGGGATCCTAACGGGACATTGTCGCCTGAATGGGCACCTGAAAAAGCTCAAAATGGTGGAGGAAGAAGAATGCAGATTTTGTGGAATGGAAGAAGAAACCTCCATCCACATACTTTCCAACTGCACAGCACTCCAGAATCCTAGAGCACAGCACCTAGGAGATTACTGGATAGAAGAGGAACATTTGCATAAGCTGAAGCCTACAGACATCCTAAAATTCCTCCGGGAAATAGGACTGAAGGAACTACTAGTTTCTGAGACTCTCCTCATAAACTGAGTAGAAGTAAGGGGGCACAATAGATCTTTTAGGTCTCAGTGAATGTCACCCCAAAAATCACACATACATACATACATATCTCATGAGCCGTTCCGAGTTATAATGCGTATAATGCGCTTGTTTGAATTAGGGATGGACACATCAACTCTATCACCCTTTCCAGAAGGTACAGTTTTTGTGCGGTATAGTTCACTACAGCTATAAGTATCTTAAGAGCATTCTAAAAATTTCAAAATATATTGAAAAAAAAAACGGATTGTACATACAAAAAATCAGCATTTTCAAATGCCCTTTATGAAGTAGATTTTTGGAACTTCAGTTATTTACGTCAGGTTATGTTTGAGCGACCGAGGGTCGCGACGCAAAAGATCTGACCGTTACGTTACGTTATGTTACGTTGCTTCGTTATGTGCTTTGCTTGCGTGCTTGTTCTCTCTCCTGAGTTTCTCTCTCTCGTTTACGAAGCAGCGATTCATATGCTTCGGCCGGGAATCGAACCCGGACCGCCCGCGTGGAAGGCGAGCATTCTACCACTGAACCACCGATGCTATATTGAAATTCTATGCGAAGCTGGTATTCGCAGTGCTGGTGATCTACTTGAATTTGTTCGGATAAATGTTTACTATTATTTCCATAATTTTTTTGCACGATTGATCTTTTTTGTTTGTTTACAGCATCGGTTGTCAGGACGGTAGGTTGTGTTTCCTGGTTTCTGAGTTAAACACGTCGGTAAGTGATTTACTTACCGTTCGGACGTCGAATAGTAATAAATAGCATAAACAATTTCACCAAAATGCAAAATATATTTTAAACTGATCGAGAAGTATAAATGTCACTTTTGACATTTCGTTCATTTCGAAGGAATTTCAATTATTTCAGTCGGAATTTTTTTCAATACGATCGCGCAAAAAATGGTATAAGCATCTCGAACGTTGAGGGTAATTATATCGTTTGCATGTAGATTCCCCTCGTAAAATTGAATAAAATAATATGAGGATTGAGGGGCCTAGCACATTTACTTTTTGAAATACAGGGTGTTGAAATATTGAAAACTTGAATGTTTTAATTCGATAACTTTAAAATGGATGGAAAAATTGATTTGACATTTGGCAGGTTGTTTTTAAATGTAAAAGGGCATATTTTGATAGTTTGTGCAACTAGTGTGGATATGATGGCCATATCGCACGAGGACGAAGTTTGAGCATGACGCCTTGGGCGGAGTGCTCAATCATTCAAGTGCGATATGGAGAATCTACACGAGTCGAACATCATATTTTTTCTACGAACAACTTAAGAAAAAATCTGGAAAATAAAAATTTCTTTATACTGTAATATAACTTCAAATTGAAAATTTAACAATTCAATTTTATGTTTCCACTAATTTTCTTGTGGTAAACGTACAGTTCTTGAATGTCCAGTTTGTATAATGCTACGGTTTCCCTTTTTAAATATACGATGCTGTTATAAGTAGATGCTGCCAGTCGGACTCCCTCCATTATCTATGATAATGAATATTCTGCTAAGTATTACAAACGTCTACCTGTTGTCGTTATTAATATCAAGCAGAATAATCATTTGAAAATAAAATTAACAATAAAAAAAAACCTTTTCACGGGAATCGAACCCGGGTCTAGCGCGTGAGAGTCTGGTCTGCTTACTACTCGACCACCGAGGAATATGCAAATTGTTTATCTATAACGTTAGATGTGTTACATAATTTCTGCTTAAAAGGAACTGATGTTCCTACTGTGTGTCCCACGACACGTTCTACCTTTTTTTCCCGTAGCTTGTCCCCAGAGTTTTTCCTCGGGGTTTTTTCCCCGTTTGTCTCCTCAGAGTTTCTCTCTCAAGCGTTTACCCGGAGTTTTTACCTGGAGTTTTTCCCAGAGTTTTTTCTCGAAGCTTTTTCCCGTGGTTTTTCACGGAGTTCTTCCAGAAGTTCTCCCTGGAGTAGAATCGGCACCGCCGTCATTGGCAGGAATATCAATGTGTATAATAATTTGCACTCTAAATTTGGCAAGGCGATATATTCAAACCAATTGGACCCTTGAGTTATAAAACTCGAGAATTCACATCAAATAATGAAAAAGGATCCCTCTTGAAACTTGTAGATTCACTTTGACCTATTTTTCCCAATATCATATTGAAGCTGATACCGCAAAAGGGTTTCCGTCCCCCAAATAATGTTTTAGTTCCTCTCATCACTGATGTATCTGCTAGTTCATCTTCCCATATTTCAGAGTGATCTGGGATACTCAGTTAGGTGATGTTCATTTCAGAATAGGTGCTTTAATAGCTGCTTCATGATGATAATAATTCGCATCATTATATCAATATTGAACTGTAAGATCTATTGTAAATCCAAGTCGGTTTATTACATCTATTCACCAAATTTGGAAAACATTGGTAGCTAATTACTTAACTAACAGCATTTTATGGTGATCGTATCAATATTGGATATCTCTCATCATCAGAAAGAGTAGATGAACTAAAATGCCAAACTTATCCCTTTCCATATCCCACAATGATATTCAATATACTGTTTTCCGTGATCTAATATCTCGGAGCAATTTAATTACCATCCATCGTAAATAGAATCCTTGTTTAAATTAAACCAATTTAGCCACAACTGAGTAAAGAACAATCAAAAATAAAATTCAATTACCTCAAATGAGATTTCAACTTTTTGATGACAGAACTATCAGAAAACTGGTAATAACAGCTTTTAGGCAAAAGTTCTATTTGCGTTTGAAAGTTTGCAATGTTTTCAACCATATAATTCAGACTCTAGAGCTATAGTGGAAATCATGAGCTTTAATTTGTAATAAATATTCGAAGGCTTAGCCAGGCTTTGTTGTTTCTGAAACCCTTCGTTACACCCAAACACTGTTTTGTGTTTACAAAGAGAAGTTTAATATTTAATTTTGAAATCCCTGGGTATCCCTTGCTGCTGTAGAAGAAAGAGAGTGTCTTATTTGAACAGAATACGGGTAGAAAATATTGTTAAAAAACCCGAAATGAATATGAAGATTATAATTTTCAAGTAGGTATATTTTTTCAAATAAAAGTATATTAGATTTCATTTGAAAAATTTGGGAAACAGGTGTTTGTGATTAACGATCAATATAAATGTAGTAGTAAAATGAAAATATTTCAATGGGGAGGAAGGAATATTTTGAAAATCGCTTAAAAAGCTACAAATATATAAGTTAAATCTATCAAAATAGTACATTTTTTACCAAGTGAGGGAAAGCCTAACATTCCTGGACGACTGTGAATATTCTTGAGAAGAGGCGTGAGCTACATAAAGTCCAGGAATGTGGCTTTTTTTACGAGGTAAACTATGATTCCGCAAATAGTTTGGAACTTGAGAGATATTGATGGATTTTGGAAAAATTGCGAATAATTTCATTCACAAAAAAATGGTGCTTTGAAATAAAAAACATTATTGTGGTTTGATTCAAAAAAAATAAGAGAGAAAAGAATAAGTAATGCCACAAGCAGCATACAGAAGAAAATTAATTGGGTTACTATGAAAACGTATTATTTTTGATTTTTTCTTCAAGAAACTTTGTCTGATGGTTCATCCGATTTGAAATGACGTTTAAATATATCGATAATATTGATTAGCACATTGAAGATTGCAATTGAAAAAATATAGCATCAAGTTTTTTGTTGATAACTGGAAAATTATTTATTTTTAATGAATTTTGGTAGAGGTTCTTCAAAGAGTAGAGAATTTCCAGCAATAAAGTTCATAGTCCTGGAACTTTATCTCTATTATTCATATCATTCCAATAGTTATTAAATTTCTAGTATGCGTGCGCCTCGTCAAAAGCAAATATTAGTATTAAATTAATTCGGAAATTTTTGAAAATTTTATTTTGTGTTCTGAACACTTCAAAGAATTCATTGCCGAATTAACTCGTGCTTGAAGTCAAGTACTTCTTTTTCGGATTGCTCTCTCTGAAGTCTGGATCTTTTGGACTAAAACACAGATGAAGAGTATATACAAAATTTCCCATAGATTGTTGTGTGGTAATGTCAACTGGCTCAATCGACCCCCTTGTGATTATCAATCAGTTAACAAGTCAGCTGATAAAACCACCAAACAGATCCCTGTTTAATAACAAGGGAAGTCAAAATAATAAGAAGGTTTAGAATGGGACACCCCTCATGGATACCTAATGGCTTCAGGAAATCCTTCCGTTTGTGTATAATGTGATGAAAAAAACAACCATAAAACAGTTTGCGCCCTCTGTGAACAATATACTTCACCATCCTGGAAGCAATGTCAGGAATATCTGGATTCCTAATTTGGATGTGTAGCTTAGTTTTCTGATATATTCCAAACTGTGTATTATCAATTAATTATATTAAAATAATCCGTGAACTCCATCCATAGTTTTTTGTCAAATACCAACTTGTCAATCGTCATTGAATGCCGATAACGTCGTCAAGAAATTTTACAAATTATTCTTCTACTCCATAATTAATTAAGTTCAATAGTAGGAAAACGCAAGCATACATTAGCGTTATAAATAACGAGTAGCAATTAAATCTTTATTAATTTCAAGTTGAGATTAATGTAAAATTGAACCAAATCATGATTTGATTGGTTAAGGCTGCGACTAACGGGGAAATGAGGTCAGGGAAACCTCATTTCGAGATTAAATAGGGAAAATTAATATGCTTCAGGTTGTCTCATTTACTGCAAATACGTCTTCGGTGTCACGAAATTTAGCAAAGCGACTAACAAGCCTGTCTCGAAATTCATTAGATGTGCAATAATAATGTCAAGTTGAATTGTTGCTGTTTAATTAATTGGAAAAATTGAACTATTTAAAAAGGATCATCATGAGACTATCCGATAGCTGACATATAGTATTCATATAGTATATTACGTAACGTGTGTGGTAAGAAGCATTTTACGTACGAATGGAAAAGTTACGCCCGATGCCGTGTAGCGGCGAGTGCTTGATTTCGTGAGTGCGTGAAATGCTTTACAGCACGAGTTACGTACTATTATATATACTTTACCTACGACCTACTTGTACTTGTACTTGTATTTATAAGAAGCATAAGAAATAACAGTTACATAATTAGAGGTGCTTGGTAAACTCCATCTCTATTACTTTATCACCAATGAAAGAAGCACATCAAAGAACTAACGTTTAATCATTATTAATATGTTGTTGATAATCAAAAGATTATTTTTCAATTATAATCAATACATATACTTAGTCCTTCGGGCTTTTCATAGTTAAACGTGGCCATATCGGATGTTTTCAGATAGTAAATTTTGAATAAAATGGCGACATCTATTGACAGTTGCTAAGATGTTACTGGGGAAGCCGTGCGATTTACTTTACAGCTGTGCGTTTTTTTCACAGTGCGTAATAGTCATCATTACATTGATACCGACTGTGTGTTATTGACTGATTACAGGGGGAATCGTAGGTAAAAAGTATGATATCACTCTCTTCATCCAAATAAAATATCTTTGTTGAGAAATATCTGACAATATGAACGTAGCCTTATAACATTCCACACATATTCACTAATTTGCATGGCTTCAACTACTGTGGTATTTTTTAAAATTTTGATCTGCTTCGAAATTCTGCAAACAAGAAATATTTTGTTTCGTGATTCTGTAATGTTTTTTTTCAATTCCGATTGCATGTGGAGCTCTATACCTGTACTTCCTTTAAAGATGAATTTAATTTAAATGAATTTGCCTCACGTTATTGAAGTGAGCGGGTATGAGCTGAATGGACAATTTTACAATCAAACACAAACTAGGATTCCTGGAAACAGTGAACAAGCTATATATATATATATATATATATAAGTAGGAATACTGAGAAACTAAGAGTCAGAATCATACAAGGCAATTTTAAAACTAAACTCAACATTTTGTGAGTATTGTGTTATGTGATAAAACCTTAAAAACAAAAAACCAAGTTGAAAGAACATCTCGATCAGCTACACCTGCTTCAACCACTGAATGTGTCAAAATTTGTGCCAAGACAGATGATGTATTGGAAATAATACTTCTTAGTTACGGTTTGGCATACGAATTATTAAAGAACATATTGAGAAGTATATAAATTTTCTTAATTTCAATATTAGGATTGGAAACTCCCCTAGCCCTAGTTGTCATGTGTTCAAACAAGTTCACCGTTATGCTAAACTCATGGTAAGAATTGTAAAAGCTCTGGGAGATACCCACAGATACGTAATTTTCTACACCAATCAATTATAATAATATTTTCATGTGTCCAGATAAAAGGATTAGGAAGAATAGGCATTATTTGAGTTTTCCACTTAAAAAGTGAACTGGATGAAGGGATTATAAATGTTGAAGATAAAAAGAAGATCATTTGTAGAATCGTTAGAATAGGCCAGGATAACATCACACAATTTTTATTATTAAAAGAAAAGCACGTAGAATAGGAAATAATGTCAAATAGCTGAATGAAGGTATTTTTGTCAATATTACACTCAACACTGACTGAAGACCAATGTTTGTGAGGTTGTGAACAAACGTAACTCAAGAGTGAAAACGCATCCAGACCGACCAAAACATAATCATGAGGAAGAACCGTCCTGTTTAATAGTTCAAAAACTCGAAGAAATACTCATGTATTCAACTCTATAAATTTTTCTTGTCGTTTATCGCCACAAGTGAAACAATATATGCTTTCCCACAGAGAAACAAGAAATTAACAACCACGAACCAGTATTTACTTTAAACGGAGATAATCGAAATACCAAATATCCCTAATAAACATTCTTGATTAAGGCCGCCATTGCTGCAAGTTCTCCCTTTGGAGACGCAAATTTAAATGATCAGTACGGCCTAATGGCTACACGAAACTTCGCAGACCCATGTAAATCCGAATAAGGGAATACCGCATTACTCCACAAGATACATCAAACAATTAGTTGCATGTGAGTCCGTTGAAGTTTCCAGAAAGTTTCACCGGAAACTTGAAAAGGTCAGGTAACTAGTTTGAAATACAGCAACGTTTTATAAAGTTGGTTAGTTCTATATGGATGTTTTTTAAATTTTCAAAATTCAGTTAGAAACCAACTCGTTATTTCTGTTGCTCTAAACTCACTCGGATTTTTGTTACATTTCATTGTCGAATTTCTCGGGAGTGATTCTAAAACTTACAAAAACTTTGTTTGAAAGTGAAGAATGAAGAAGTTGGAACTTACTTAAGTGTACTAAAAGGCAGATTAATACAGATTTATAACATGAACTATGAGGGATTGAATAGTGGAGGCAAGAATGAACTTATTATGTTAGTAGCAATTACAACGTCTGAGACTGACAATTCCCCAAAAGTCGGTATATCAAAGTATAAGTTACTACTAGAAGTCTTTTCCAATCTGACAAAGAGAACAATCTCGTCTTCCTACGGGATAATGTTGCCTGTACGGGCACCTTAAAAATCTTGAAATAGTTGAGCAGGAATATTGCAGATTGCATTGCAATTCAAAATCCAAGAGCTCCAAAAACCTAGGAAATTTCTGGATAAAGTGGTATAATGTTTTTCTTATTTATTTTTTTTTACCATGGGATAAAATTATACGCTCACTATGCCTAATTACTATTGATTTATTGAAGAAACTCTCACACACTAAGATAAACTCAATTTATATACACACTACTTAATGTCTATTAATTTATCTACACTCTGTATAATAATTGTCCTAATTTATCTTTAACACTATTTATATTCACTATCTGTTCACTCACTGTATACTGAAACTGTTTACCGATTCACTGTATACTGAACAACTCCTCCACTCACTCGAAAACCCGCGTATATATAGTCCTTTGTATCTCTAGGACCTTCGTGAATTTACGAATTAGAACATTCACGAATAAACAATTGTATTGCTTTGTACGTAGGCACCTTCTAGAAGGCGTATTCGCCAAAATTTATAGTTCGCGACAGGACCTGCTTCTGAATCACTGAGTTCGTAACAATAGAGTCTGAATTAAGGTGTGCAGATATGCTAAGATTCTCCCGGGCAATGGGTTCCGAAAGTCCACTAGCCTCTCTCTGAGAGGTGTGAGGTAGTATGAAGCCCCAGGACAAAGGCACGCTGAATTATTATTCCTTAAAAGCTCTTCTACCAAACTGTCACACGACGAAACGACGAAGATGATGGAGGGAATACTGATCGGTCATTGTAGGCTGAGGAAACACATGCTCCCAATTGGCCTAGCAAATGACAATCTATGCAGGTTGGGCCAGGAAGGACGCGAAACCGCGGAGCACATACTCTGTGAGTGCGAAGGCATAGCAAGTGCGCGATTTCAAAAACTTGGGAAAGGAAAACCGAAGGTCTAATAAAGTATCATGGAAAAAATTAAGCTAGATATCGAGCTCCAAATATAGGGAAAACCACAATAGATCTGCAAAGGTCGCTCCAATTCTAATCTAATCTGATCTAATCTAAGGAGGAAAAAGATCTTCGAGATCACTCCAATATACATTTATACTGAGCAGACAATCCATCATAAAAACCAAACGTTCAAAGCAGTGATTCACCCCTAAGATATCCATCATGAACGTAGAAAACCTCCGGAAAGGAATACCCATAAAAAGTCAAAAAATACGTTATAGTCAACGGCTATAAACATCAATCATAATAAAGGAATGTATTGAAATAAAATGACTTCCGGGAATTGAACAGATGTTTCACCTTTTCCCATTTGCTACTCTAATTCTCTTTCGTGAACTAACGGGAATCGTTAACGAGATTCTTGTAAGACCTAGTTGAATTATAACTTCTGAACGTTGTCAGAGATTCCAAATTGAAATATAATATCATTATGCTGGGAACAAGGAACTCCCCTTTGGTGATAAGCATTGTCCTTGTATAATGTATTATTCCAGTTCGCAATCCCTGGAAACCGTCCTCAATTTTCATTCATTGTACGAAAATATTGGAATATTTCTAAGGGGTTTTCTGAGTCTTTAAACGAGAATTCACGGATGTTAAGTACGGTTTTGTTAAAACATGTGGGAAAGTTTACGGTTGACGAATTCGCACAGGGCTTTCTTGAAAATGTTTTTTCAAACCGAAAAAAAAACCTTTTCACCGAAATCCTGTCACAGAAAACAGGTGAAGCTCAATTCGTCTTTAAGCAACAAACGATAATATTACATGATATCCAGCTTTTTATTGTACTGATCAAATCTAAACCACAAAAGATAATGGATGGTCGTTGTTAGAACAAATTAGCATGTTTTCGTAAAATGAAAAGCTGTACTGGAAACTCAAGTAAGCTGCATTCAATTTGGAACAAATTGTCTCGATAACTTTCCCAATTATCTTTAGAAATGAGAAAATTGTGGCTGGGAGACCGTAATGGTTTTAATGTTCTTGAATTTTTTATGAAACGGGCCTGATACTGCGGATTCGATCCTTCATCGCATAAATCAAAGCAAAGCAGAACTCGTTATAGGAGATTACTGATTTAATGAATGATAATTATTTGACTGTCGCGGAAGGGACTGCTATGGCTGTGCACCCAAATAATAGCCATTTGGTTAATTTCCGCAATTTCGAACGTTGCGAAAATCAAGATGCCGGGAAAAAGCACAGAAAACATGCATCCGAATTCCGGTTTACGAGAAGATACTGGAAATTGCTTTGTGAAGATCAAATAATGAACTTCGTATCTCAAAAAAATTTACTAGTTCAGGAACAGTCAGGTTTAAGGAAATCGCACTCATGCGAAACTGCGCTACAATTCCTAGTTTCTTCTTGGGAGAGTTAGTTAAGAAGGGGATTATTGGTGTGGTATTTTTGGATTTTAAGGAAGCATTTGAGACTGTGAATAGAGAGCCATTACTACTTAAACTGCGTAAGTATGGTTTTGTGAGTAAAGTATTGGATTGGTTGACGTCTTATCTTGAAAATAGAAAACAGTCTGTGAAGTATAATAAGAGTTAATTCTCAGAAATGGTAGATATGGACCTAGGAGTTTCTCAAGGTTCCGTTTTGGGGCCATTACTTTTCCTACTGTACATTTAGTGACGTCACCCAAAAGCTGGCAATAATCTTGAAATTCAAAAAAACTTTTTTGGTATTTGACACATATTTGACTTTTTTTGAACTGATTTAGCTTTGGTTCTGCTTTTCCAGTCTATTATGTTTTTTTTCCATTCTTCTTGAGACTTATAGAATGAAGTCAATTCTACGCTCTAGATCCCGTGTCATAATACCAATTTAACGCATGCAAACGATGTAAAACGGTTGTTATGTAACGTGACGTCACTAAGAATTCCATTTGTCGTGATCGACACACAGGTGACGAATCGTCTAAAAAAATATCCTTCGGGCGCAAGGGCTTGCATTAATCAAGATAACGCAAGTTATCTTGAGGATTTCCTGGCCTTCCGAAGGAAACTCGAATGGTATTGGAGGTTTAGGGAGCTGCTTCCTTGGGCTTTGAGGCTAGGATTTGCTATTTCGGGCAATTTGGTTGATATGTGGACTGGTTGCCAACGCAGTTCACTGCTGTTATGCAATTTTTTGCTTGACCTTGGCTTACTTTTGATTTCTCCAGTATATTCCCATATCACGAAGTTTCAAAATTGTTTCACATATTTGGGAGAGTCCCCTTTTTATTTCATAAATGTTACAAATTAAACAGAAATAAACGAACAAAAAATATACAAAATCAACTTAAATATTTACCAGCCATCGGATCGAATAAATCGTATTCTATTGCTAAATACTAAACAAGAGTTATCGATTTGTTATTGTGGAAACTATTAACGCACAAAAGCTCAGTGATATTTCTATAAAAAAGCTCACATAACTATTCAGGACAATTGAAAGACATTTTTGTTTCATCTCAAAAGAAATGTGTCATTTATTTTCCAATATTTCAGGTTCACCCAATTAAGTTTTTATAGTTGCTTATTACGAAGTAATCACAATTTACAAAAAACTGAGCTGAGCATAAGCACAAAAAAAAACTTGTCGATCAGGAGGCAGTGTACATCAATTAATAAATGGATAACAGTGTTAAAATAATTTGGTGGGCTGAAAAATAGCCGAAAAAGAAAATTGCAAACAATAATAATAATTGATCGTGCTATCTTGAACTAGTACCTATGTGTGGTGAATGTCAATGAAGTAATTATTCATTGTTTTTTTTTATCAAGTGAATTCAAATTTGAATATTGAACAGTAATATGCAAACATATCAGTAGGGTGCGGTGGAATTTCGTTCAATTACATTGAAATATGTTCCAAAGGGAATTAAAATACTACGAACGCAAAGGGTATTCATAAGACTGAATGGTTTTTATTGAGATCCAATATTCCGATTGAGTTCGATTAAAAATAGCTATTTCTGTTTATAACCTTTATTTATGTCCAAAATGCACACCATTACAATGCGACCAAACTTCTTAATTAGTGAATACATTCATAAATAGCAGAAAAAAATCTAACTTTCAACTATATCAATTTTTGACTGGTTTCAAATATACAATTGTTGATTTTTATTTTCAACCCCGAGTAAAAGATGGGTTGAAATCATTAATAAAGCTACATACTAGCCACTAGTATGCTTTTTCATTTCAATTATGATATCTTCACGATATAACCAACCATTATGCTTTAAGAGCTTCTGAACGGATGATATCTACCTTATACTGATGAGTCGAGAATATGCCGAAACCAATCTACAGGTGATATTGTCCCTTCTAATCACAAGCCAGAATAGTTGGTTATAACTTGAAGATATCCCAACCCCGCTTAACTTGGAAGTGCAATTCATTGTCTGTCGGAGCATATAGCCCGAGAAGTAGATGTTGCTTTTTAGTGAGCGGTCTACTTTTTGAAAGTAAACTTTCTATATCAATAAAACGCTTTATTTAAATATGACAATTATTACAGGAAACTCTGATTAAGCAAATTAATATTATTTGTTTTTTGAAGCGCTTTCGCTATGCCACGTAAGTAAAAGGTTCTGAGCCAATGCTCCTCCTAGTGCTAGTGAGTGTGCTTCTTAATCGCCCTTGTGATCTGAGTGGCGTGGTACCCAGGCTCAAGACAATCCACTATGCGTTTTCAAAAGGTCAAGAAAACATTGTTGTACTCTGTGTAAAAAGTTTTTATTTAAAATTGCTAAACGCTTTCGGCTATTAAGCCATCTTCAGTGCCATACCTGCAAGTAAGCAATAATAGTTGGAAAATTTTAAAAAAGAATTTAGTAAAGAATTACTCACTCGTCAGATATGATACAAGAAACCTAATCAAATGTCCACAACACATTAACGTCACAATGATAAAATTATTCCCTGATTGGGGTTAAACTGTCTTCATATTTTGAACAAATTTAATTCTAATTATAATCTTCAGCTACTACACGAACACGTGTTAGTAGACCGGAAAACTAAGTGACACTAGTTCAATTTAAACCTAACAAATGACAAATGACAATTCAAGTGGACACAGAACTCACTATCCAACATGAGCATAAAAATAAAATCATTGTAAAACAAGTGATCAAGTGATCTGGTAATGTCCCAAAACAAATATGTGAATTTCCTAAATAAATTTGATATATATTAAGGTCTAATGAAAACCATATTTATCCACAACATTATCAGATTGGTACCATACAGTTTAGTTAATGATCATCTATTCTAAATTTTTCCATATTTTTAAATTACAAAATTCATGATTAGTTATTTGGTTTTTTTGGATATTTCTGGACTCTTTTTGGATTGTTTGTTTTAATTAGATTTGATAATGAGGTCTCATTAGACCCTTAATCTTTTTCTGGCTTGTAGATGATTTGATTAATTGGTTCTCATTAGACTCTAAATCAGATTTTTCTCAATGAAAATGACTTACATTGGTTTTGGGATATCATTAGATACATAATTCGACTAATAGTTTACTTTATATTTAAATAGATTTTTCTTATTAATAATTGCTGGAATTTGATTTTACATACTTCATATTCATTCTTTGAATGGTTATTGTGTTCGGAGTTTCTTCTGACTATTGATTGGTTATCTATTTGAAACGGGTTCTCATTAGACCCATAATATCTTTTTTGTTTTTGGTACCAGATTTGAATAATACGTTCTCATTAGACTTTGAAATCAAATCTGTTTTCTTTGTTTAGATGACTGGTTTTTTGGTTTTGAGAGGCTCCCAGATCACAATTTTTATTCATTAAAATTTGTTATTTGGAATTATGCTCATTGATTCACACAAATATTTTATAATTTTCAAATTAATTTATTTGCTTTTGGAATCTCTCTTGACCTATTTGTGAGTTTTCTATTTTGAATTAGATTAAGCAATGGGTTCTCATTAGACCCTTAATCTTTTTCGGCATCTTATGATTTGATGAGTTCTCATTAGACCTTAATATATCAAATTTATTTAGGAAATTCACATATTTTTTTTGGGACATTACCAGATCACTTGTTTCACAATAATTTTATTTTTATGCTCATGTTGGATAGCTTGAGTTCTGTGTCCACTTGAATTGTCATTTGTTAGTTTGAAATTAAAGTAGTGTCACTTCGTATTCCGGTCTACTAACACGTGTTCGTGTAGTAGCTGAAGATTATAATTATAATTAAAAATGTTCAAAATATGAAGACAGTTTAACCCCAATTAGGGGATAATTTTAAATTTAGAATTCAATGTAATTTTATCATTGTGACGTTAAGTAATTCTTTACTAATTTCTTTTTTAAAATTTTCCAACTATTATTGCTTACTTGCAGGTATGGCACTGAAGATGGCTTAATAGCCGAAAGTGCTTTGCAATTTTGAATGAAAATTTTTAACACAGAATACAACAATCTTTTCTTGACTTTTTAGTCATGTGTTCTCAGCTATAAAGATATTCATCTTCAAAAAGTCCCAAGCGCGTTTGGAATTTATCTGCATGGAACATATTCCTTTCATAGCCGATTGGCTGTCTCCTGTACAGTGTTTTGTCCACGACCACCTAATAATAAGTCAAATATTTTACCTCCTAACTAAAGGTATATGGTACCCATATATCCACTGTAGTGAATTATGGTTCATAATACACTGTAGTGTATTATGGTTCATAATTCACGACTAGAGATGGGGGTACAATATGAAATAAACTATTAAATCTGTGTATTTTGTTCAGGAAATTTGTTTCTGACATATATCGTATCTATAAAATATTGTAATTTTTAGTATTGATACTTTTCATAACGATATTTTCTAATATTAAGTATTTTAAAACAATATATTTATAACGGTACGTTGTATTGATACTTTCTACAGTATCGCCCATCTCTATATATGTCAAATTATTTGAAGTAGCTGCCACAACATTTTGAGGTTAGTAATATGCCAAATCGCTACTGACTTTTTTTTATTAATAAATAAATTAAGTGTCGTGGACAAAGTATAGTATTCTACTCGCAATTTATGGCCATAATTCACTTGGGTGACTTGCGCCCCTCGCCTGCGGCTCGTGACGCAAACGTCACCCATCGTGAATTATGGCTATCATAAATTGCTCGTTTAATAATATACTATTATTGCTGCAACTTCTAATGGAATATCGCCACAGTCGCCTTTGGCTTGGATATACATTCCTGCGCTCACACATTCCTTGGTTGTTGAGCCATTCCTTCCATGCCTCTCTGTCTGTTATCCACGAGCAAGGTCAGTGATCAGTTGATTATTGGGTTTGTAAAATTTGAAATTTAAAGTTTAAAATTAGGACTAAAGCCAATCAGAAGATGTCAGTGAGATTCGCCTATTTGTGAACTGTATATAATTAATTCAAAATTTCAACGTTCACGATATTCAAATATCCATGGAAAACTATTAATAAATAGTCTACAAACATCGATATGGAATTCCTTATTCGTGTCGAGTTATGACAGCGCTATTCACAAAAAATAAACTCTTTTTCCACCTGGAAACACAATCTAATATTGATATTTGTACACCTATTATCCTCCACAAAAAAACCTCAACTCGATTCAGACAAATTTCTATAATTTTTCCATCATGAAACACATCCATCGCTCAACTATTCCGAAATAACACATTTGTATTAATGGAATCAGTAACATGAAACCTCAATGCAGGTAATATCAAGTTACCGGTTTCAATTCACTTCCCAGAGTATCGCTCAAGAGCATCGTTTTGTATTTAGAGATTCAATTGAAATAGAAACGTATGTCTATGCTCCAGGGCAGATCTGAAAACGTTATAATCGGATATCATTTGATATTATGTTCAAATGATATCAACTTTATAGTCTGTGGATGATAATGTTTGCGGAGGAATGAGAAATTATTTTTGAACGTAATGCCTTAGCTTTTTCACCGAAACAATCAAAAAAATTATCCTGGAATGCTGACATATTGTTTATCCCAAACATCATGCTAATTTCGTTGTTTCTCAAATCCATACGAAAGTTTGAATGAGCTTCTGATCTTTATTGGTTGAATCGTCGAAATTTCATCAAATTAATTCGAGGGTATGTTATTACAACCCCAATTTCGAGTAGACCCTTTACCAGATTTAAGGAGCCGAACGTCCAAGTAAATCCTCCAAATGGATCCCTTGGTGAATACGTAAAGCACGTATTTTGGTATAAGCATCCTCGGATTTGTGAATTTCAAAGCATCAGGGAAATTTAATAATTTACATCACGGCACACTGATGAACTTTGAGCAACCAATAAGTCAGTTTCTAATTAAATGATTATAAAATATATCCATAGATTCGTGTGTATTCAAACATTCTTGAAGCTTTTAGCCCAACGGTGAGGGAAATTGAGACTTATGGACGCCATCATACCTTAAGTCTGTTTCACAATGCGCGGCATATCGACGTACGTAGTAGTTGGAAAAAAGAAAAGTGGAGCTGAGACGATTAAGGATACAGAACAGCAAATGTCACTAGTTATGGTCAACTAATTTTGACCCTTTGCTTTTTCGAACCATTGTAGTTTGTTCTCATCTCGTGAAACGTAAATAAATAATTTGCTTGTGCAATTTATATTGCTAGGCACACACGAAAACAGAAATAATCCAAAAAACAGCAATAACAAAGAGAATATCAATATCGACTTCGACATTCGGATTTTGGGTCACATGATAACATATTAATCTGGGCAAATTGCTATTAGCGAACGGCCCGACATATGAACAAACTACTAGCCTCCTATTTGCCTGTGTCTTTCATTTACGGACTAAGATTTTTTTGCTTGATGATTTCGCTCTTTTAGTGTTTTGTATTTTATTTTTCATTATTACGACTATGTCTATCCTTGAGGCCATTTAGGTCGCTATTCATGTAGTCCAGTAAACGAAGGTGTCAACATGGGCAACTGGTCCAGCAAGAGCAATTTTTTTCAATTTGCAGGTTATGGTAGGCACATTGAATTCCCAATTCCCTTTCGTTCACCGTGTAGTCAATTGACTACGTCAATTCTTCAAAGCCCATATGATCTTAGAAAGTACTTGTACCAAATTCACCACTTGATCACAATATAGTCGATCGACTACACCTTGCAACCCTTTATTAGGGGCTCCAACAAATTTGTAAATAGTCATAAAAATCCTAAAAAAAATCGATTAACCACTGTCCAAAAAATCAGAATTTTTAATTCACTCAAATTAATTCATGAACGAAAGGGTTAAATTCCCAAAATGTCAGGTACCTGACCATTGTGGAAAGTTGCGAAAATGGCTCTGAAATACCAGAAAATCCGTTTTCCCGCGATATCTGCCGAGATTTGACCACTAAAGAATTTTTATTCGGACGAAAAATAAAGAGCAGTTCCTTACTCACAAAAATGATCCCCAGCATTTTTTCGAAACACTCAAACAGTGACATTTTTTGTCGCATGCGAGATGATACTTTTGATGTATACAAAAAAGTAAAATCTCGCATGCGACAAAAATTGTCACTGTTTGAGAATAGACCCCCAGGCCGGCTTATAGAGAGCACGCTCTGAGGGCTTGACGTCTCCAAGTAAATTACTAATTTTTCAATAACTGGCGTGAGAATCAATGTTTTTTTAATGAATCAAAGTGCGGGTGAAAAAAGGGATCTGTGGTTACTAAGGCGTGTTTTTATTCACTCAATTTGTGCTCCTGGGTCATTGGAAAACCAGGCCAAAATTCGTCTTTGCTAGATTTTATAAAGCATCCATGGATTTATTCATATTATTTTTATTAAGAGTTATTTCAGCCAATTCTATTGGATAATGGTTCTTTGGGGAGTACTTCATTTATTCCGAAACATTGCTACCAATAATTCGCTCGTATTTTTTTGAATAATGTGTTTTCCAAGAGGCGATTTTTGTGGATTTTTGGAGTTTTTCCGAGTGCTCTGATTCATCGGGAATTTCTCGATGATTAACTGTCAAACCCGCTTATAATTGATATTGGGAGATAGGTTAGAATATCCTCTTGCCGATGGTATAATTTTTTTTTGGCCCAGACCCCTGGGTTTTCAGGAAAATCGGGGAAATTTCCATTTTTCTGAGGGAAGACAGCTACTCTTCTGAGTTTTTTCGAGCAGTTTTTTCTCTTTACAGTAAAATTCTTCCCGGTCAAGCATCATACCCGAAGAAAGGTCACATTCTGAACTTTCCTTTGATATGTGTATCAAGTATTTCATTTGATGCATTATGAAGAAATTTGTCTCTAAATTTGTTGTAATGGATGCCACATTTTATTCTCGCACGCCGCCACGCCACCCATCTATAGTGTGGTCGACGGCGTGTGCTATAGTGCGTGTTCACGTGGATACTTTCTGCTACATTGTTTGTCAACAACTGACAATTTTACATGTAAACATTATCTCTTTCGTGATTTTTCAAGAATAAATTAGTAGTATTCCAGTGTAAAAAGTGAAATTCAAGTCATTATTAATTTTATTGTTATTATTAAATAATAAATTTTTAAGTTTTTATTGATGAAAAACACAGGGAAATATTGAAAATTCTTGAACTTCTTTTTTTTGGAGCACACGGTGAGGTTTCATTTTTTTAATTAAGATCAATAATTTTTTTTTGGGTGAAATGACATCTAATGATTTGATAAATATTGTTCATTCCTGTAGAAAAATGGAAGTCGCAGGGGATTCTAGTACGCCCGTGTATTTTATTTGTGATCAAGCTCTGACTGAAAATGTTACAACGGTTACCTGAGGACTAGAAACGTCAATTTTTAAGTTTTGAAAACTGCGAACTTTTCAACCACCATTTTTGCAAAAAATATTGGTGTAACGAAAAAAATCGTGTGGACAACTTTTGTAGGTTATGAACTGCTCTTCATTTTTCGTTTAAACAAAAATTCTCTAGGTATCGTAGTTAGGGAGATATCGGCGGAAAACGGATTTTCGGGATCTCTATAGCCATCCGACCCTCCCACAAATTTCAGGCACCTGACATTTTGGGGGTCCAATTCACCCACTATTACCTGCAAATTAAAAAAAAAATTTCTTGCTGGACCAGATGCCCATGTTAACGGTATTTTCCGCTTTCATTCACTGGACTAATGGTCAACAAACAGTACGAGATTTATCCAATGACATGAGTGACTACAAGATGACAGATAAAGAGATCACTTTTTCTCGTCGGTCAAAATATTCCGAGCAAACAGATTTACATCCGATTGATCTGAACGGAATTACCGAACAGTTCCGATTTACCTTCCCTACCTCTAGATGTAATAAACGAGCGATTCAGACAAAAAAGATTGATCGGACGCAAATAACGAACGCAGATATTATGAGGGATGTCAAAATTAAATAACCAGGAAGGCAAACCTCACAAATTTAAAGAAAATACCGATCTGTCGTCTTCAAAATCGTAAGCTCCTTGATGTACGAAGTAGGGAAGAGTGTCATTACGTTCAAAGCTCACGCTTGATTTAAGAGGAGCAAAATGGGTGGAGAAATCTTTACTTACGTAGGTGCATGCAGACTGTACAGCAGCACAGGATCATAGGGATCATGGGAGACTGCTGGATGGAAGAAAGACATTTGCCCAAGCTAGAGCATGAGGATTTTCCAAGGAAATAGAACAAATGCAAGTCTCTCAGAAACTTGGTTGGTGGAAGAGAGCATAATGGATATTTCGGGTTTCAGTGAACGTCAACATAACATACATACAATTTCCAATTCTCCACTGAACAATCGGTATGTTATTTATGGAAATCAATTGAAAACGTCAATTTGGATGCTCTCCTAACGGCTATAATTCAATCCAATGAAAAACTTATAATAAATATTCGCCTGATAGCAGAATTTCTTTTCACTCTAATTCCTTTTTTCTCTGCTATAACCGATCAATCCTCCTTTTAAACTAAGTTTTCTTAATCCCCCATCGTTAATTTCTCAACATCCCAGACGTACAGAATTACTTAGGACGACATTTTTTACCTAATTCATCAAATGGAACAAGGCTCGGATTTGTTTGACGTCGCTTCCACTCGACTGAATTAAGTAATGAATCTCTCTAAAGACAAAAAATTGTTTTGCATTCATATTTGATCTCTCGGCTTATTCTCGTGTCCTCAGCCACCGGTTTTTATATCCTCTATTTATTTTCTAAAAACACAAAGCAAACTCTCGAATATGTATTTTTTTTAATTGGTTAAATGTGTTCTGCAACTTTGTACAGTGATATTTTGTCTTCACAAGCAGGACCTTTTCGATAAAAACGTGTGAAATATTTCAAGCTTTAAGTCCTGATATTTGTTCCCAGCAGTAAAAGATTTCCATTTTCAAAATAAACTTCTCAGTGGAAAACTAAACATCAATTCCCTCCAAAATATTCAGTAATTCTACGTAATCTAAGTGGGTAGGATTTTGTTTGAGAGCGTTCTTAAAATAAGCTAAATGTTCTGCAAATCAAGCTCCCATCAATCTATATTCCCCTCGAATATTGATTTGTTTTCATCCACAAAATTTAAATTAAAACTATAAATTTATCTTTATAGCCTCGACGATCTGAAATACAAATTTTTTTCTCTTTTTTTTGTTTCGTAATCTCTATCGTTTCCCGTTATTAGGTACGACACTGTTAACATCTACCAGGTAAGCAATCAGCTACTACTTTAACAAAACAATGGTGAATTGAGAAAAGCGAACGTCAACCAGCTTCCACTTTCACAGATTGTTTGTTATACTCGCTTGGGGGATTTAAAAAAAGCACTTCGACTAAAATTCACAACATTAAACGAAAACTGACAAATACCGTTGCAATCGCGCTATACAATATAATATAAAAACGTTTCTTTTTTATGAAGAATTTTTTAATAACAGTATACTAGAGACCAAGGTGGTGAAGACTATTATTATTGACCTAGCACCAGAATTATTTCCCGAGAGGCTTTGTACAAGCGGTGTATATACAATTTTTCCACTACTAGATAAAAATAAAAGACAAAAATTGGGGATAATTGGTGTTATACACTATTTCAATGCTAAAATATAACTAAGCAAATGATATTTAATGGAAAACGGTGCATATGAACTTAATTGTTGTTATTACAATTTAGGGCCAGTTGTATGAAGCTTAGTTCCTCATGTCTAGGTTAACCCACGATCACAGCTATTAGAGTGTTGTACAAAACGTAGTCAAGAATTATTTTGATTAACTCATGAGTTAACTATGCAATAGGGCCAGTTGTATGTAACGTAGTTAACCAATTGATCAACTGAACCAGGTTCACATGTTGACCATAGTCAAATCAATCAATCGTTGTACGAAAGGTGTTCGTGTTGTGGTCAGTTGAACCACGGTCAAATTGATATTTTCATGTTGGTTATCCGAATCTCTAGTAACATTCGAGCATTTTATCAATATTGTTGGTAAAATCGTCATAGTTTTTGTATACTGTGAAATCGTTAATCAATGACAGTGTGATGACAGTCAATGATCAAAAGCGTGCTTGGCGTTAAATACCAATATCAGCGTTAAAAACTTTTTTGTGTGTTCTCTTTGAAGTGGAAAGAAAGATGGCAGATAAAGAAAACAAGCGTACTCCAAATTTCAGTGCATTTGAAGAATCGACGTTGATTTCTCTAGTTTCTAAGTATAAAAACGTTATAGAGTGTAAGAAAACGGATGCAGAAAGTTCTCGGCATAAGAAAAATTTGTGGATTCAGTTGACTGAAGAATTTAATTCTATCAGTGCAACTACACAACGAACAAGTGACGTGCTTTTAAAAAAGTTAAGAAATGTTAAAAAAAGAGTAAAGAAAAAGTATGCTGACGAAAAATGTTATGCTCAAGGCACTGGCGGTGGTCCATATAAAAAAATTAAATTGGATGATGTAGATACTTGCAGTGCCTTTTGATATTCTGAATCTATCAAAAAATTCATTTTCCGTCCACTTTTCAAAATTATTTTCTCTTGCTCGAAATATGCGAGCGTTTCTCCTTAAACCTAAAACCCAGTATAAAATCTCCAATAAGGTATAAAAGTCGTATACAAATAAGTAAGTACTCACAGGTCAAGAAGTTTTACCATTACCAATGAAAATTGCAAATTCGATCCCTGTACAATTTACCGTAAATACGCAGATCTCCGCCCTAAACATATGGAGAGTAGAAGATTATTTGTTGCATACCGAAACCAAAGATGTTACGCTCAACATGTTGGGTGCCATACTCTCAGTGGTATTCCAAAACTTGTTGCAAAATACCTAAACCTAAAAAATCCCGAAGAATATACCGGACATGGGCTAAGGCGCTCTTCGGCAACAACCATGTTGGTGGAATGCGGCGGTGATTTGCTCACTTTGAAAAGACACGGAGGATGGCTTTCTTCCAATGTAGCAGAAGGATATATAGAAGAGTCCATACAAAGAAAAATTGAAGTATCACGGAAGTTG
The DNA here is from genome assembly GCA_910591695.1 of Galerucella pusilla. Classification (NCBI taxonomy): domain Eukaryota; kingdom Metazoa; phylum Arthropoda; class Insecta; order Coleoptera; family Chrysomelidae; genus Galerucella; species Galerucella pusilla. The sequence continues at coordinate 28,741 of CAJUYI010001447.1, forward strand.
TTTAGCCCTTGTAACTTGGAAACTACAACATCTGTAACAGTCAATCAAGAGAACCAAAGCACACACGAACACTCCGCTTCAACATCTTTAGCAGAGTCTTTAGTTCAACAAAAAGAAATGCAAAAGGGATTGAGCTTTAACAATAATACGAATTGTACAATAAATATTACTATTGATAATAACGGTTCTGTCCAAAATTAATTTTCTTAGAATTACCTACTTGTATTTTTTTGTTAATTTGAGTTGTATGTACTTACATTTTTACTGTTTTAAAAATAAAAATAAATATTTCCGATTTTCTTAATAATTTGTTGCGATATTTTTTGTTTATGTTGATTTCAGGTACCTAAGTATAATAAAAAATATCGTTCATTACTCGTCCAGAAATGGATTTTCCGTTCTTGCATGACTTCCCGAGAATTTGTCACGCGCGCACGGAAAAATCCTCATTTCTGTACTGGTAATGAAATATACTATTTCCGAATACCCTATTAAAAAGGATTGACTTCTGGCGTACGGAAAAGCCACCTTTCTGGTCTCTTGGCTTTGATTCACCGATCAGGAAATACTGAATATTCTGGCTTGGAAGGCCGTGATAAAATCTCTCGTGCTGTTCCACTAAAATGTGTAAGTATCGTACAAGGCACATGTTTTCCTGATGTTTCGATATCTATTGTGATACATGCTTCTCGTTTTGTCACAATAATAGTACTTTAAATTTCACGTGTCCAGTAGCACTAAATGTTGTAATCCTCTAGCGATTTCACTGGTAGTGCAGCCCATTCCTTTAGGACACCAATATGGGAATAGGTCCGGAAAATTTGTTATTGAGCTTGTTTGTGAAGCTCATATACTAAGTACATGGAACTGTGGTTGGATTTTCCAAAAAATTAACAAAAAGAATAATGAATACACCACAAGGAAGATACAGAGAATGATGGAACTGTTATTATATCAATAGATTAGATATAATTGGGTACTCGAAAAATGGCGTAGAGTTCAACTGTGAGGACACTACCAATTTTTATCAATCTCAATTGCCTTGATTTATTCTCCATGAAGATTGCTGAATTTGTGATGAAGGGAGTGTGTTAAGAATAAATATTGACGAAATAAGTGTAAATAAAATAAATAGAATCCCGAATTTTCAGTCTACTGAGTGTAAAATTTAAAAAAATAAAGTTCCAACCTTAAACTGTTGAAGATGGTAGAATGAAAAACAATATTAAACATGCCCCGATCTAATTTCAGATTTATGTAAGTATCTATTTTGCGGTCGAAATTAATAACTCAAAAAGGCACAAAGCCCCGTCGAGTTTCAGATTACTTTTTGTCCCGAAAAAGGCTGTTGGAATTTGCTAATAGTCTAGAAATGGCATCTTTCATGAACTTCAAACTAAATTAGCTTTGAGTTCATTCAGTAACCTCATATCCCAAAATCCCAACAGTCCTAATAAATATCAAACTTTTCGTAATTTCATCAAGTGAATAACGTAATTTCTGCGAGTAGCACGACTCGTTTAATCACTACATTGAAAACGATTAACCCTTGTCAACGTCGTCTAAATCAACTCTCAACCATCAAAGTTTATTTTCCAGTGGTATAATGGATTTCTTAGGTCCATTATCTAGACAACCGGGTTAGCAGGTCACATTTCCATCAAAAAGTATATCAAACATATTTTTTCCACTACTAGCTGTGAAGTTCACAATTATTGCTTCTTCTAGCTAAATGAAGAGTTGAATTTCTCTATTAGTGGTTAATAATTCTTTTCATCATTAACCTAGGTCAATAATAGACAAATTCGACTATTCGGGGATAGTAGTTCAACAAAAACTTGTGCAACATAACTTTTTTTTTTTTTATTTGCACAAAAAAGTCGCATCAACCATAGTGGGTTATTAGCGACGGTACAGTAGGTAATTACACTGAATTAAATACATTGATTGATTTTAAAAATATTATCAGTTTATGATAATAATTATACTGAAATAATGTTTTAAATGTGTTAGGTAGTCCACAGTTTTCTCTTTGTGTATAGTATTTAGGACATTTTACGAGGATATGTTTCACTGTTATAACTACATTACATAGATGACATACTGGGTTTTCTTCACGTTTTATTAGGTAACTATGAGTTAGCCTAGTATGCCCCAACCGTAGGCGTGAAATAATCACTTGGTGTTGCCTGTTATTGGAAAATGGGAGCCACTTTTTATATAGAGGTTTAATTTCACTAAGCTTAGATTCACTTTGAGTCCACTGAGATTGCCATAAAGCAATGATTTTATTATTGAGAACACATTTTAGATCCGAACTAACCACTTTTGAAATCGATACGGCACTTTCGTCTGTAATAGCACTACGAGCACATCTGTCCGCTTTTTCGTTTCCACTAATACCAATATGGGATGGGATCCATATAAAGATGATATCGTTGTCTCGTTCTCTGGCAATGTGGAGTTCTTTTTTGATATAATAGACCAAAGGGTGTTTGGAATAAATCGTTTGTATAGAGTGTAGGGAACTGAGGGAGTCTGTGAGAACAAGGAAACGGTTTTGGTGGAGGCTTTCGTTAATATGTGTTAAAGCTTGATATATAGCGAATAGTTCTGCTGAGAGGATGCTTGTGTAGGATGAAAGTTTATATAGGAGTTCCTGCGAATCAGTTACTACGGCTGCTCCTACGCCTATGGTCGTTTTTGAGGCATCTGTATATATCTTTTGGTAATTTGGATACTTTTCCAAAACCTCGATTAACTTGGCTTTTATGAAAGTTGGGTTTGTATTTTGTTTATCGTACTTAATTAGGCTTTTGTCGCAATTTGGTATCTTTACTATCCATGGTTCTATGTTAAAGGTGGCAATCGGGTAAACACTTGGTAGGCAGAAGTCAATATCTCGAAAGTAATTTCTAATCCTATCATAAAACGGTTTTGGTGTCCTCGTTTTTCCAGTAAGAAACCCTTCCAATTTATTTGAATGTGTGTACTGGTATGTTGGATTTGACTTATTTCCAAGAATAGTAACTGCATGATTACTGCTAAGAAATTTTCGTCTTAGGCTTAAGTCTGGCTCTCCTAATTCCCACCGTAGGCTTTTTACTGGTGTAGTTCTAAAAGCTCCAAGTATAATCCTGAAAGCGGAATTTTGGATTTTTTCGAGATGATCAGTGTCAGTTTTGCTTGCTGAGTCATATGCTATAGAACCATAGTCCAATACGGATCTAATAAGTGATTTATAAAGTAACAATAAAGTTGGTCCGTCAGCACCCCATTTCTGGTTGGCTACCACGTTCAGAATATTTAATCTCTTTTGGCATTCTATGGCTAGATTATTTATGTGTATTTTCCTATTTAATTTGCTATCTAGGTGCATACCTAAAAATTTTACAGATCCTAATATCTTTAGATTTTCGCCTTGTAGTATCAGATTAGGTTGAAATAGTTCATTTTTTTTACTAAATAGCATGCAGTGAATTTTGGAGGCTGAAAAGCGAACTCCTGTTTGCGAACACCAGATCTCCAGGTTTGAAAGGAAATCTTGAAGAAAATTATTCATTGTGGTCAAGTTGGTACCTTTTAAGAAAACAACTAGATCGTCAGCGTATATTCTAGCTCTGAGGGGTGCTTTTATATTATCCAAAATACTATTCAAGGCTACAATGAATAATGTTGGGCTTATTACTGAACCTTGCGGTGTTCCATTTTCTTGTAATTTATTTTCAGACATCTGTGTATTTATTCTGACAGTAAAAGTTCTTTTTTGGAGAAAGTTTCTTATAAAAGCTAAACAGTGGCCTTGTATTGATTAATGTATTAATAATTCTTTTCATCATTAACCTAGGTCAATAATAGACAAATTCGAATATTCGGGGATAGTAGTTCAACAAAAACTTGTGCAACTTAACTTTATATACCCCGGAGATTGTCTTTAACATTTTTTTCGCTTGAAATTACCTGTCAAGATAGAATTATTTGAATGAAAATGTTATTAGTTTAAAATTCGCGCTCAACCAAAAATGACTTATGACATAACAAGTACGGTCATAATATATCGAAAAGTGACAGTGTACTTGTCAGTCAGGCGACGGGGTAAACGCTCCTCCTGGGGCGTTTGTGAATTATTTCCAATTTATGTCTGAAATTTGGCTAGTTGTGGGAAAAATTGTATATACAGTATGGTGGTGCAGACATTCATGAACCTCGCACCTCATTCCGCTCGGGGCAAATTTTGGTGCTCGGTCGATGATAGTATACTTTGGCAAGTTTATCTGAAGCCGTGAAAGGAATGCAGTCGTAAACATCCGATATTGCCACGTTTAACTATGAAAAACCTAAAGTGCTAAGTATATAGTGATAATAGATAGAAAAAAGACTTTTTATTATTACCAATATTAACAATATGATTGAACGTTAATTCTTTAATGTGCTTGTTTCCTTGGATTTTTTCCATTTACATTATTTCTTCAGTTTATGAATATTAAAATATGAGCAGTTTTCCAAATTTGTTATGGGTTTCTTCAAGCTCTAGCAGCGTTGAACGGAAACCATAATTACCACACCCTCCGAATTACATATTTGGTGATTTTTATCGAAAGCTGACTTTTTATTGGCAAGCGCGTGCGTGTGTTCTTCCCTCTCAGTTCGTCAATTGACTGTTATTGATTTATCCAGTGGCGTTTGTATTGTCAGCTACAGATAAACTTGCCAAACTTTAGTCTTCGCACCTCCTTGGTGTATGATATACTACTTATAGTCCATTAATTTCCCCAATCGAAAAATGTAAATATGTGACCATTATTTCATAGTCACCTCAGCTGAAAATTTGCTAATTTTGGAGAGTTAAACTTCATACAAGTAGTATGCACGTAAAAATGTCATATATCATCCAATTTATGATGAGCGATGAGCGACACCGTGATTTTGGAAATAGTCGCTCGATTTTAATAATAAATTCATTCCAAACATGACGTGACCCTGCAAATTGATGGTTTTCAGAGGCTTCAAGGCACCCGTAAGTTATGAAGGTTAAGTAACTTGCTGACGTATGAAAATTCTTAATAGCGAGAAAAAGATATGATTTTGTGAATTTCTAGTCTCCAACTGTACTTTTTTTGACAGGTCTATTTTCTCGGTCCCATTTTCTTGGTTGGGTCTATTCTTCTCAATTTTTTTTCTGTCAAAGAATGATATTAAGCCGAGAAAATTGCCTGAACGGATTCCGTTTTGAAGAACAAACCCTAAACGATGAATGATCATCCATCAAAACAGTGCAAGTTCACACACAGTTCAAAATACAATTAAGTTTCAAGGCAAAAATCCTCGAATTTCTTAAAGTCTGTGCCCAAAGACTATAACTTATTTTGTTAGGAAACAATATTACAAATATTATTTGTATAATTACTTACTTGACATTCGTAAGTGCCATTATCCCGCTTCTGAACGTATTTGATTTGGAGGGTCCAGTCATCGGAGCCCTCTGCGTGTAAAATCTGGAAACGCTCGTCGTTAGTATACGTGAATACTCCAGATGACAAGATGTGCCAATCTCTTCGTCTCACCCATGAGACTTGCTGTAAAAATAATCAGTGTTACTAACTACGAGGATGTATTGATATCTAGTTAGCCTAGACCAGTTCCATGCATGAACAAAATATTGCGTTACGATAGCAACGAACAATAACTCATTAGAAGTGTCAGTGAGAAGCTGGACGTCAAAGAAGTGAACCAGAGTTATGCGATAAATTAAAAGAAAAAAGACGTCCACCGAAGTTGTGAAAATCGAAAAATTGGAGTATCAAGCCATCATCAAGTACCTGTATTGGAAAGGGTTGAGAGGTGAGCATATTCAAGAAGATATGCTTAATACCCTTAATATGTTGAGTAATAGAATATTTTGACATTGAAATTTTGTTTGGTTCTATAGTAGGCTGAGAATTTTTTAATATACATATTATGTAATCGTTTTCTACTTCCCCTGCTTCCTGCGTATGAATTAATCGAAAATAAATTCTAGATACCCTAACAATAAATCTATTTTGGATGAAACTGGAAGTCACTATTTTATCTAGCCAAAATATAAACATAAAATGTAACTTCCGTCATTCTGACGATGACGAAACAGTGAATTCAAACAACAATAAATGCTGTATTCAAAAATGTATTTTCTTGGGAAAATATTTTTTCCATATTCCATAAATATTTATGAATTTCCAGTGGAGGAATTCAAATACAAGTAGATATTTTCCTCTACAGGTAGGTATACCTCATCGCCGGAAAAATGGCAAAACGGATTTTTCTCTTCAATGATTCATAGACGGCAATAAATACAAAAAATCGTAACTTCTTTTCTTGACAGTGAATCCATTTTTCAAGTAAATTCTCTTGAACGGAGTATAATACTCTTCGATCGGATGAAAAAGTGAAATAATGAAGAGATCGTGTTTGTCGCTGGCAAAATTGAATTTGATAATTTTTGTTCGAAACTCTTTTGTGACAAAAGAAAGCTCGCAAAAATTTAAAAAGTATCGATTTATATGTATATCAATGAGAACAACAATCAAGGGCAAATTTGTACTTTTTTCTAATATTCAAGCTTCCGTGAATTTTTATCAACATCTTCAGGAGACTATGAAGTGTTAAGACTGACTCTAATAAATAGTGTTTTCCAGTTATGAGAATTGACAGGAAATAGGGAAGTCATAGGTGCCACAATAGACTCTACGCCGCACCAATATGACACCGAGTCACAGGAATGGAAGAATACAAAGACCTAATGACAAGTGCACAAAGGAAAGTACTTCCAAGCATTACCAGTGCATACAGAACAGTATCCGGCAAGGCGGCGCAAGTGATAGCCGGAGTTGTCTCAATTCACATTAAAATAGACGGAAGAAGGGGGTTGTACTAAGAAGGAAACGGAACAGAGAAAACTGTGGAAATAAAAGTGAGAGGAATCAAAGAGGCTTTTACCAAACGTAATAGAATGGGTTGAATACCCTTTCCACAAAACAGACTATCACCTCACGCACGCACGTACATGGATATTTCAGAGGGGCCGAATAAAAGAAATAGAAAACGACGAATGTATATGTTCTGGAAAGATAGACAGCGTCTCTCATACACTGTACAATGAGCGCACAGCAGAAATGAACTGGGAAGCAAATTAGCCAAGAAATAAACGGGGAATACATGAGAACTACAATTTAAGAAACGGATGAAAAAGAACACTGAACTATAGATTGAACCCAAGTTAACGACAGCCCCCACCGGAAGAGATGCTATCAATGCAATTCCGGAGTAGACCACACTAACCCAACACAAATGATTGCAGGCCAGAGGTGTTTATAAGGAAAATTTCCACCACAAAAAAGTTTTGTCAGAATTGATAAATCTATAAAATCTATTAACAGAAAGTCCACATTAACACGAAAGTGATTTTTGTTATTTGAAAAACTACTAATAGATTAACTGGCAATGTATCGATTACACGAAAGTGGAACAGAAAATAAAATACATGAATGCATTTTTATTTCACAATAGGTTACTACCAACTAGCAGTAGAGATGTCAATTTACAAACCAATTACAAAAGCAGCTTGGAGCTTGCTTACCACTAGTAATGAAGACTACCAAAGAATTTCCATACATCCCCGTTAGGGCGAGTTCCAAACACCTAAACTCGGTTTAATGATGACTGATGGACTGATGTAATTGTTGATAATAAATACATCAATCAGCCACAGTTTAATCATCAGTTATTATTAAACCGAGTTCAAGTGTTTGGTACAACTCGTCCTTAATGTGTTGTTTAACTGACCTTGTGATATCCTGTCCAAGATATATTCTCATAATAGTCGGGAGGACATTGTACATTGTACTCTTGTGGAACAAACGGAAAGAAGATAGCACACACTCAAAAGTGACCCTAATAGTTCGCAGAAGCCTCTTCGGGAAAAATTGTGGTTGGTAACTAAGGATCCAGAAATGGATGTTAGATCATGCCGACGGTCATGTAGCAATTGCTTAGAATAGAAGGACTAATATACTGACGGTAAAAGACAACAAGTACAATTGTCTTAAATGCACACACCAGCCTGTATATGGACTACAGAATGCCTAGCGGTGGCTATGGACGTGTCTATCAATCGCTATAGTGAACTTGTTCAACATTTATGAAATATATAAAAGAAGAAGGATAAGGCATCTTTGCCGATCGTCAATCAGCCAATAATGTGTTAATGAATCAATTGTGTGGTTCTTAAATTACATGGAAATGCCTAGAAAAACCTCATGAATAGTGATCAGCAAAGCAAGACCAAGACCAAGACTCTAACATTCTCGGTCTTGGTCTTGGTCTTGCTTATTCAGTCTTGGTCTTGGTCTTGCTCAAATCTGCCTGGTCTCGGTCTTGGTCTTGATCTTGCTGTATTTTGTTTGGTCTTGGTTTTAGTCTTGGTCTTGCCATAATTTCTTAACGAACATCTTTCAAAACATTTTGTAAACATTTTATTTTTATGCAACAAACATTTTTAAACCTAAATTCACTATTTTTGAATTAAAAAAAGTTCATTAAGACATTATGTACTCTTCGAACATTTTTGTGGATCCTTTTTTTTAAACAGTGATATTTTTGTTTTTTCATGTATATCGTTAAAATCTAGTGAAGAAAACTGACAATTCGACATGCCCACTTATATTCCAAGAAAAGCATATGTTGACGCTGCTACAAATATTTTATCTCATATAGTTACTGCGAAAACGAATTTTTGGTTGAGTCTTGCGTATTTAGTCTTGGTCTTGCATAGTCGGTCTTGGTATTAGTCTTGTTCTTGTTCATTCTGTCTTGGTCTTGGACTTGCGAGTCGAAGAATGGTGTTGGTCTCGGCAAAACCAAGACCAATTTTGCTCATAACTACTCATGAACTGGGTATGTATAGCTGACCATTAGTAAGATCTAGTAAGGCTGACAACCACAGTTACTAATTTGAGACTACAAACAGGAGATAACAAAGGAATTCCCAAGTCAGTGTATGTTTGAACTAAGAGTATTTAGATCACAACACCTGGAGGACCACTAGATAGAAGAGAGACACACCTGAATAGCTGTGGATAACTTTGAATTTTTCCAGGAAATAGGATCTGTCTAAGAGATTTTCATAAGATTTAGGTACAAAAAAGAAGTTACAATCTTACCCAAAAAGTTTATGGATTAGATTGAAATAAATTAGAATTGAAGTGGCTTTCTATCCTACTGCGATCTTTGCAGTTCTATCGTGGTCCTTCCCATATTTAGAGCTTGAAATCTAGCTTTATTCTTTTTATTAGACTTAATAGCCTGGATACAGCCTCCCTTGCGTAGAGCTCTCTGCCCTAAGTTTTTCTTCTCCGAGTAAGTGAAGCCGCACCCTTGCTAGGCCTTCGCACTCACAGAGTATGTGCTCCGAGGTTTCGTCTTCTTCCTGGCAGAACCTGCATAGGCTGTCATCTGCTAGGCCAATTGTGTGCATATGTTTCCTCGGCCTACAATGTCCAGTCAGCATTCCCACTATCATCCTCGTCGTTTCTCGAAAAGTTTAGGGAAATACTAAACTGAATAATGAATTCGTTTTAGCATGTAGTCGCTGTATATAGATAGTGTGAACTTTATATACAACAGCCTGTATAATACATTCATTCCACTCCAGTCGCATCCGTGTAGTGTATCATCGCCGAAACCAAACACCAAATTATCTCTCGGTGTTTTGTATAAAGCAACGACTCCCATTTGCACCATTTCCTTGATTATTGTATCACTTTCAAGTTCTAGGTTCGTAATGGAAATTTACATCAAAATTACCATCTCCGTATCAAGTTACGACTGCCTCTCAAGATATACTCTTGATATTAATTTTTATTAAAATTTAATCGGGGAAACACATTTAGTTGTCATATTTCTTAGCCTGGCAGCGTGATAATCACACTGCTGTGACACTCCCATTTTTAATACAGAGTAAACGAATACATTTCCACTGTCATTGTCAAGGTGACGACATAACTTTATTATTCTAGGCCTACTGTGGTTTTCCTCTTCCTAATTTCCTGAATTTCTAGCTAGGTACTTCAGTAATTCAAAAGTTCTCATTAATGTATTTGAGTTACGGAGGCAGTGTGGTGGTTGCAAAGTATACTTCAGGCCGACTAGAACAAGAAATTATTAGCTGACGTTATCCATTATAATTAATTTGGTCAGGAATTGCTATACCGGTGTAAAAAAGCATCGTAAAACCAACTAGTTTTAAACTAGGTATAAATTCTGATATAACTTTATTCCCAGAATAACTATACCTAGTATAAATCTCTCTTGTAAAACCGGCCCTAAATATCATAAAATAACTGTGTTTTCATAGACTTTGGGTATAGGGAATGCTTGGAAAAAATTGAACTTACATAATCGAAGATTCTATTTTTGCTATAAAAGAAGAAAGAAAATGACAGGTTAGAGTTTCCGTTCACCCTGTATATAAGAAAGAATATAATTGAAATTTAATAGGAAACGGAGATTTTACATCATATTACCAAACTTTGTTTGGCAAAATAAATTTTTTTTCTTCAACGCACAACAAGCTACAGAGCGATTTACCTTCGATTTCCACATAAACGTGTCCATATCTTTTGAAGGACTTTGTAGAACGTGGCAAAACCTCCTATCAAAAGCTTCAAAAAAATTTTCCCTAAGTTTGTCGTAAGATTGGTACACCCTGTATATATCTCGAGCTCTCACGTTTTCACTAAATTGATACAGCAGTATCTTGACCTGTTTTACTTATTTAACGTTTGTTGAAAATCCTCACCTCGTCCGGAACCTTAGGTTTATATTGATTGGTACCTGTGGACTGTAATCACTTGGTTTTTGCCGTACATTTCAAACACCACTTTTCGTGAACTACTTAGCATAAGAGTTTTCTTGTAAGTAGTCGGCATCATTTCAAACTAAAGCGTTGGTCTTTTGTATCAAATCTCTTTTCGACCATATTTACTTTGTATTTTGTGACTGAGTTGCAACTGCGATCTGGAGACAATTTTTTTTAAACGTCTTGTCTTCTTTGATTTCTGCAAATGATACAAATTTGCAAAAATATCCACAGATATTCGGAAAGAGGTTTTGAAACAATTTAAGTTTCAATGTCACGAAAAATGTTCGACCAATCCTTATTAAATTGGGGTGAACCATTATAAATTACTGAAGAGTTGACTGAGTTACCGTGATCAAATTGTGAAAATGAATACTACACGTAGCAACACATTGCCTATCCGTTGTGGTGTTCTCTAAGGGAGTATCCTAGGCCTTTTTTCCTCCAATGTCTATGTAGTCTATATAAATGACTTAGTAGTTAAGTCTACTGAACGAGAATATTGCTGATGATATAGCACCATTTTATGAAGATACAAGCTTGGCAAAACTCAAGTGAAAGCTAAAAAATCCAAAATTGGATTAACCATTAAACTTAATCAATGTTTGGTGGGAAGTCATTTACGTCATTGCATTGCAGTCTTTGAAGGTGCGCTAAAAGCTTATTTCCACCTCCCCCCCCGGAGGTTATTCAAAAAAGGCTCCTCGAAATATTAACTGAACGAGACTGGAAATATCCTAGAGGTGCCATTTATTCCGAAGCACAGAATCTTGGATATCTGTCAACTCTTTTTCGGTCAAATAAATTGCACAGTGAAACTTTGTCTCTTCCACAACATAGTTGTAACACCCTTCACCTTCAAAAATATTATCAATTGGTCAAGGATCATACGCATGTTTAGGTCACTACATAATAATAATAATAATAATAATAATAATTTATTCACAAAGTATATAAGTAATTACAAATATGTTTGGTTAGTGAATAAACAACCCGAAGGTCTCCGATAGGTGTACATACACCTGTTTCGGCAAAATACATATAAATAAAAACAACAGTAATTAATTTAATAATGTTAGATCTGTTATTACAACTCTGATAACATTATGATTAGAATCAGAGTTGAAATTTAAATGATAATTATTTAAAAGATGCAAGGATAAAATTACAATAATAATAATAAATTGAAATTTTAAAATCAAATTCTAAAATTTCAAAACTTTGGTTAATGTGATCATACGTTTTTTCTTTATATTTTGGTAATCCTATGTATCATGGTTGTCCGTGATATGTATAATTACACCATTAATGAAATATGACAGAAATATCTCGCCTGTTCCAAAAGAAACGCTTTTAATTTCTTTCTGAATAGCATGGGATTATTTATAAGTTTGATACTGTCAGGGATACAATTATAGATTTTCGGAGCTAGGAATGAAAAAGATCTTTGACCAAAAGATTTCATCATTCTCGGAACAATATAGTGGTGTTTGTTCCTAGTTTCATAATTATGTAAAGGTAGGTTACTTTTATCCTTTATGGCGTGGTATTTTATAGAGGCACAAAGAAAATATAACTGTTTCAAGTCAAAAATGTTGCTTTCCCTGTATAATCTATCTGAAGGATATGTATGAGGTTTAGACAGAATGATTTTCAAAAATCTTTTTTGGATAATTTCTAATGGATGAATTTAAGTTTTTAGAGCACTTCCCCACGCTAATATACCATAGCGTAGGTGACTCTCGACTAGTCTGAAGTATAACATTCGAAGGTATTTGGCGGGTATACACTTTTTCAGGTATTTAAATTTATAGAGGATGAATTGTAGTTTTTTTTATCACGTATCTAATGTGAGAAATTTGTATCTATGGTAATACCTAGATATTTGATACTCATCACAGGTTTTATACTGAAATTTTGTCCGTTTTGTGATATTTCGAGAGGTTTGAATAGATCGCTAGTCAGGTTGTAGTTGGAGAGTGGTAAGTAAAAAATTTTATTTTTTTAAATTTATGGTAAGTATTTTATCATCAAACTAGGCCTTTATTAGTTTTAAATCAGTATTTGCTTTTATTTTCAATTGATACCAGTTATCTGCTTCATAAATAATAGCAGTATCATCAGCGAACCCAATTATATGTCCTGCACTGCGCAAAGAAAATAGACCATTAATATAAAGATTAAACAAGACAGGACCCAAAATTGTTCCCTGTGGTACTCCATAAGATATATTTCTTTGACCACTCGTTTGCCCGGCAATCTTTACTACCTGCTTTCTCTCTGAGAGATAACTTGTGAATAACTGTAGACTATTTTTTCGTATGCCAATATTTTCTAAGGTTTGTAATAGGTTATAATGGCTAACAGTGTCAAACGCTTTTGCCAGATCCAAAAATACACATAAGCAAACCTTGTTATTATTCAATGCTTCATAGGCTTTTGATGTTAAATTTAAAATGGCATCTTGGGAGGAGGTATTTTTCTTAAATCCAAATTGTTTGGGAGAAATTAAATTGAATCTGTTAATATACGATATAAGTCTATTTTTCAACAGCATTTCAAATATTTTTGACATGTGTGGAATGAGTAATATAGGTCGATAATTTTCACTGAGTGTTTTGTCTCCATCTTTGTACACTGGTATTACTACTGTTTTTTTGAAGGATTTTGGCCATATCCCTTCTTCTATACACAAGTTGAGAATATATAGGTACTAGAGGATCTAGTATAAATGGTGAAATTGCTTTTAAGCATTCTGCATTAATCTCATCAAAACCATTTGCTTTTTTAATTTTTAATTCCTTAATCAATGTATCTATTTCACATCTATTTGTGGGTAACAAAACCATCGAGTTTGACAAAGAAGCATTTTCATTTATCTTACAGGGGCTTTTGTCAATTTGTCTTTTCACCGATTTCTGAAAATGCTTTGTTAAATTCGTTTGCAATGTCAGTTGGATGAGTCAGTTTCCCACTAAGCATGTAATGTTACAAAATATTACCACAATATTATGTATGGCTTACTTTCGTAACATGATAATGTAATATTTCATACAGCTCAATGCTATATTTAAGTTTCTAACATGGCAGAAAAAGCTACTGACAAGTTGTACGTAAGTTATATAGCGAGCTATTGATTGAGTTTCAGCTGCAATGTTACATCAGCCATGAAAGTTAATTATAAATGCAACAATACAAAAACTATCTATGAACAATGTGACTGCAGGTTACATTTGGAACTATCTATCAAATTTAAATAGGAACGTTGCACTGTTTTTGAAGTTACATTATATTTACAACAATACATAAGTTAGCTAAAAACTATATTGACAGTACATAGAAAACTCAATACATTTTTAGTTTTCGATTGCATCATCGCAGAAATATATGAAATAATACGCCATGATTTAAATAGTAAATATAAATAAACTTTAAATAATATTTCCCATCAGACAAGCCAAACAATTTTGTATTTCCCGGTCATGAGAAGGTGCCGCCGGGGCGCCACCATATTGCTTCGAGTTTCGTGTTCGAGAAGTACGCAGTACGCCTCATTCTGCAATTTAGTTGTGTATTGTGCCTTGTGATTTGTTTTACTTAGGTACTCTTGTTTATTTTTAACTATTATTGCTCTGCAATTTTGTTTTGCTGGCAGAACAATGGAAAACGCATCTGCATTCAAGGTAAAGCAATTACATAATTCATTATTTTAGGTTAGGATGGCTTGTTGGCTGTGTTAAGTAGGAAAATAGAAGTGTCGTTTCGGTACCTACAATATTATTATACAGATAGGTAGGAACGAAATTGTCGTAATCAATTTATGTTCATAAGATATATATTCAAATTAGAATTAAGATGAAAACAACAAACAATAACTGGTGAGTATGTAGTTGAAAGTAGTAAACTACAGTTCTTTTCAATTTGAAAGGTTGGAGAATACTTTTACATTTGTGAATACTGGGGAATACTTTTTCATTTCAATTTTACTTCCAGGTTCTACAGTACATTGGTGGCGTTAATGAGATTTGTTTCAGATGCAGTGAGACATTCCTTTCCATGCATCAAGGATGATGCATTTGAAAGGAATGTGATGACTCGGTTGCAGTTTACCAAAACCCGTTTTGACAGAGGGAAGCAGTGATTTTCATTACCATGTATGAAACTTTTTTCAATGGTTTGTTGAGGTTGCTTTATAGATATGTTTGAGAGGTTTGGTAGAGTAGGTAGTGAGTCAAGTTATCAATCTTTAAGCTCTGCACATTCAATGATTATTTTGTTTCAGGATAAGAATAAAAAGAATTTTTATTTTTTTTACATTTTAATGTGCTGAGTACTTATTTGTTTTCTTTTGTTATATTTTATATGAATAAAATTTTTAAATTGAACATTTTATCTTTTTGACCTCCAAGGCTTTCAAGGACATGTAAACTTAACAACTTCTCATGACAGAAACCTTCCTGCAATTACTGATTATGAAACATTACATGTATCAATCAATTTCAGTAGTTGCTGCAACATTGTCACAAAACGACATTTTTAATATCGCATTTACATTTTTCTTGTACATTATATGCAATGTTGCAGTAACTTTGCTGGAATAAATAATAATGGCACATTCCGTTTGTAATATTGCTGAACGTCCGTTTCAGTAGTTGCTGAACCTTTGCAGTAAGGTAGTAGAAAACTCTGATGTAACATTACACATTACGATGAAAGGTTACTGAAATATTGTATAAATATTACTTTGCTTAGGGGTTATTTCCCATTTGATCACTTATAGCCTCAAGAGGCAATTTGTCTTTTTTTGTTCCACTCAAATTTTGTACTATGCTCCATAATTGTTTGTTATTAGAATTTTTTTCTATCTCTTCCTTATAAAAGTAACGTTTTGTTTTTTTGGATAAGTGAACGCAGTTTATTTTTATATGTCTTATAGTTTAGCAGTAAATCATGGTCATTAGGATGGAGTTTTGTTTGTCGAAACAATTTGTTTTTTTTACTAATGGATTCCATCAGAGCTTTTGTAATCCAAGGTGTAATTTTTGTATTTTTTCTATTTTGTTTTTTTAAGAAGGTACATGAATTGACGTTTTTCTGTATAACTTTTATTAATTTTTCTGTTGCCGAGTCTGGACTGCTACAGCTTAGGATGGAGTACAAAGACTCTTTTGAGATATTGTCAGCAAGTTTTTTATAATTGATTTGTTTAGTATAATGCTCCCTTCTCTTTTTATTTGATTTGTTATTATAAACTATTTGTAATGCTATTGTAAAGTGGTCTGTAATGTCAGTTTCTATTACTACCGGGATAATATTTTCTAGAATATCAGTTCTTGACTTTATAAATAAATGATCTAAACAAGCGGACATTCTGGTTGCGTTATTAATGGTGGATGTAAATCCGTACTCATTCAGGGTGCTCAAATATTCTATGGTATCATCGTTTAGATCCAATAAATCAATATTGATATCCAACAAACAGACAGGAATTTTCAGAGTTGATAACATGTTTCTGTAAGATAGACTAGCCGTCTCTGGCCAAATTTGAAATAGCTTCAGTTCCTCGATTCCTCTAAACTTGAACTTTATAATGTATGTGAGTTAATATTAAACTGAAAGAAAAAATGTACACCCCAACATTATAACAACACCTTCCGGTATATTCGATTAAAGTGGAGGATAAGAAAATATAAAACCTAATTTTAATCTAACACAAATCTCATAATAGTCGACTTGTTCGTGTATAAAATAACTGGGAAACACATTATTACCTCTGCTCCGGCCAAGGTTCTATCTCCGGTGCTCCTAACATGGCAATGTAAGTAAGCAGTGGCTCCCAGCTGAACCGTTACATTGGTGATTGTATTGTTCTCCGCTCCAGCCATCGCCTCCGCTCTGGAAAACTCTTCGAAATTTGGATACCACAATTGCCGCCATTCCGAATACTTTTGCTGCTGTTGCTGTTGATTCTGATCTTTGCGAGCTGAAATGGGAATTGACTGTTAAAAAAAGATGCTATAATCGAATATGTATATATATAAAGTAAAAAGGGAGAATTTATAATTCGTTATTATAGTTTGTTTCCAATAGTTGCCACCTTAATATATTATAAGTAACCGGGAAAGTGGAAATATCCACTTCAATTCACGCTCGAATATATCCCGGAAAATAGATAATTTAAATGGAACACCTCATTCCATATTTTTGCATGAATAAATTTCATAGGTAATACTATTCGTTCGCGGTTTACGGTATTTGAGATGGGAAGAGGATATAAATTTTTTGTAAAACCGTTCAGGAATTAGCATTTTCGAATTTATCCTTGGGTCAGGAAATTGCAATTTATTTAACGCAGCCAGAAGATGATGAAAAATGTCCGGTGGAAGCTTTCGGGTTTAGATGAATATTAAGATGTTCTTTCAAATTCCGTGCGGGTAGTGGTTGAAAATTCTTCTAGTGTAATTGGAAGAATATCGATATAACTGATATACTATATTATCAAGTTGAAAGATCCGCAATATGAGAATTGTGGGGATACTTTCATTTATTTATAAAATTCTGCTGTCTATCAGTGGTTGGAAGAAGCACCAGCAATCAGTGGCTGCCAATACGGTCACATTATCAGCTGCTACCTAAAGCACGGGTCACATTATGCTGGTTGCCAGCCGCGAATTGAGGAAGCCGCTACCATAAGCTTGGTGTGACCACGAAATTCGCAGCTGACACGCCTAGCCGGCGAGTATTTGCCAGCGGCTGACGAAGTTGGACATGTTCAACTTTTGGTAGCAGGCAGCGGCGACTAAAAGGTCACGTGATCCACTCGCGCTCGCTGGCGCCAGCTAGCAACGCAGTCTGACCACCTGAGTCGCGCGCTAGCGAGACAAACACGTGGTCTGTTGTTTACACGCATACTGTTGTTTTTATTTGTGAATTCCAGCAATTCTTGGAATTCACGAACTAACATTCGTGAAACATTTCTGTGAGTTTCTGGGTCCTCTTCTTTTAACTCTTCTTAAAGTCTTGAGGATGCCCCTAATTATTTCCTCCTTTGTATCCAAGGCCTACACCACCACGCGAGTAGCCGAGTGTGACCGGGTTGCCAGCCGCTGTTTGCCTGGCAACCAGCCTAATGTGGCCCGTGCTTAACCCAGCAAGAACCGACAGTCAACCTGGCTCCCTGCCTGCTCACCAGTTTAAAGCTGTTCAGTACAACACGTAGAAACGGTAGACAATGTGTTGATTTTATTTACCGCTGATGCACTGCCAGATGGTCACGTTACTGAGAGTTGAGCATCTCCAACTTTGCTAGCCGATAGAAATATCCGCGTCAGCTGCAAATTTTATAAACACATCAATGTTATCGATGTGTGACAGTAACCAAGTGGTATCATATACAACCCAACGTTTGCACCCAACATTGTAATGACCATGCCACGACATAAATTTGCACCCAACATTGTAGTGACCATGTCACTACCTAAATTTGCACCCAAATGGGGAACAGAAATTCGAGACGACGTCGGCACTGACTTTGTATGTCCAAATCCAACGGTAATTAACAATAAGCAAACTAACTTCGTTCTAAGTATTGAAATTCAGGCTGCCCACAGCTAATAGTGTAACTTAAGTGATTTATTGTCTTTGAAACTCGACCAAAGCTAACAAGCTAATGTCTCAGTTTGAATTATGCAAATTATGAACAGTATCATAATACACATTTTCATGAAAACCAGAACAAGAATTTTCCAAAAATTTCAGTTTTCTGATAAGCAACGGCCAATGTTGTGGCATAAATTCAACGCTCAAAAAGCGTAAAAAAGATATATAATATAGTCTACAAAAATACATTTGTGAATTAAATGATGGCAGCCAAACTCTGTTGAACGACGAATAGCACCTTTTTGAAAAAAACACCTTTTCCCATACCTAATTGCAACCTTAGAAAGTTGGACGTCCCATTCACTAACTAGTCCACATACCGCCATGCCAACCTTGTGGTCATGGTGAAATAGAATCTGTATTGGCTATAGGAATATTTTTATTTGTTCACCCACGACCCCCCCTGTAATCAGTAAATAACACACAGTCGGTATCAATGTTATGATGTCTATCACTTACGCACGGTAAAAAAAACGCACGGCTGTAAAGTAAATCGCACGGCTTCCCTAGCAACATCTTAGCAACAGTCAATAGACGTCGCCATTTCATTCAAAATTTACTTTTTGAAAACATTCGATATTGCCACGTTTAACTATGGAAAGCACAAAGGGTTGAGTATGTATTGATTATAATTTAAAAATGGACTTTTTATTATCAACCATCAATGATAAAACGTTTGTTCTTTAATTTGCTTCTTTAATTGGTAATAGAGTAATAAAGATGGAGATGAAAGTTCACCAAGCACCTTTAATAATGTAACAGTTGTATCTTATGCTAACAAGCAAAGGTTTAATAACTGTACTGTTACTATAAACAATTATTATAATATCTAATATTATGGAATTAAATCTCATACTCATAAAATTATTGAAAATATCTATTGTTGATGTTGTTCAAGTATTTTTAATAATAAAATTATAAATACAAGTACAAGTAGGTCGCAGGTAAAGTATAAATAGTACGTTACTCGTGCTGTAGAGCATTCTACGCACTCACGGTATTACGATCTCACCGATACGCGGTGATTCTTACCACACCTGTTACGTAATATACTATCATTTTAATGACTAATGCCCTATTGCAGCTGCCATTACCTGAAGTTTGGTAATACCTAGAACAGAGTATTTCTTAGCGAGTGATGGAGTGTGAATTGCATTCAAGTATTCCTAAAGCCATTTCAGATATTACTAAATATTTGGAAATTGTTGGAGAAATCGGGCATTGGTCTACTTCTCTGATCCACTTTTTCCCTTTCTCACGATAATATATCACACTTACAGTAGGTACCTAATGGAAACACAAATAATAGCACCAAATGACAAAAATAAACAGTATCTTATGTGACTACTATTGAACAATTTGGATTTTAAAATTGTCTCTTCCTTTCGTGTGGAATGCCTTAGCTGCCAGGCCTGTTTCTACAATTCAATTTCAACTGGATTGGTTTGAAACATAATTTTTTTCATTCAAGGTCATCCTATGAACTTACACTTCTCTAGGTTTGTCTGTTTCTGTCAAAAACCAACGTTGATTTGTATAAATACTATGTTGGAAGTCAAAATAATGCTGCTTGGATCGCAGCTTTCTAAAATTACGGCAGCAACAAGCAGCCAGCCTAGTCTGATCTGAACTCAATACAGTGGCAGCTGAAATATTAATCTCATGACAATTCTTCACTTTCCGTAATGGGGGGAGAATATACATTCTATAAAGTCATTGAGCGTGACATCGCAAGATTGAACAAGTAGCCTTCCCACTTTCTTATTAGAACCAAAAGCTCAATCTGAGATGTAACTTTTGATAATATAGAGTAAGTTCGACGTGTTGTATAAATGCTAAACGGTTATTTGACTCGATAAACAGTCAACCTAAAATAGTTTTTCTTGTCTATTGCTGGACAACCCAAATTCAGTCGATAAAATAAAAATATCTTTTGCAATTATGGGTGGAAATAAAGAGATGACCAACAGATGTTTTCATCTGCTATATTATAATATCATCTACATAATTTTTCGATTAAACCAGTCAGCTGGTGAGTAAGTCAGTCGAGTGATCGTTCTCAAAAATATTCACGTAATTTATTAATTTCAAACAATTGGAATAGCAATAACGGAAATGACGTGACATATTAGAGAGGCGCCCTGTTATTGACACAAGCTTAATGGATTGTCGTCAAGCAGAAGATGCTCCACTAAATTTACCAGTTTAATTAAGCTCCTGATCACTACATGTGTTGCCTGTAACTTTGTGCTCAAACTATTTCATTTTGCATGAAGTTTATAATCAGTATTGATAAGTTTTGTTACAGTTTCTCAAAGTTACCAACAATTATTCAGATTCTAAGCGACGGTTATAATAATTAACCTTCTTCTTTGTATAGGAGTTAATGATTTGTTTCGAGTGCAAATTAGAACGGAAATATATAAGTGAAATATGATTAATATAATTTCAGGTTACGTGAAAAGTTTGGTTGTAGTGCTATATAAACTTTTTTGTTTTATTATTGCTAATTCATAACGTACAAATAGTTATTTGAGTATTTAGAGAGCACAATAAGGGATTGCTTCCAAAAAAATGTATGAAATCTGATTATAAATATTCGGCAAATAAGAAATCACTTATTCACTAGTTCAATTAAAATGACAAGTGCATTCAGTAATTATAATCCTAGTTGTTTCAGTTTTGATGCGTGCTGTACCTAAATTCTTCAACGTCGATTTAAAAAACTGATTATCTATTTCCATATATGTATCACAGTTTCCCGTGATATTGTCGTATTTAAATGAATGAATGAATGAATGTCTTTATTAACAAACGTGTACAACACATTTGCTCCAAGAAGGCGAAGATTAGCTAGGAGCTACTCTTTAACTCTTAACCTTCAAGGGTTACAAAATATGAACAAAAAATATAGAATTATATATATATTATTTCATTTAACATTATAAATCAAATGTAGAATACAAAAATTAGGTTAATATAAATTAGTCAGTCGAAATAATAGTATATTAAGTATCAAGAACGGTAAGGTCGACAGCAATTTTGCTGGAGACCGGTATTACCCTTAACGTTCGAAATGCTTATACCATTTTTTGCGCGATCGTATTGAAATAAACTTCGAATAAAATCATTTAAATTTCTTCGGAATGAACTAAATGTCAAAAGTGACATTTATACGTCTCGATCAGTTTAAAATATAATTCAAATTTCATCGAAATGAGCGAAATGTCAAAAGTGACATTTATACTTCTCGATCAGTTTTATATAATTTGCATTTTGGTGAAATTTTTTCCATGCTATTTATTACTTTTTATATTGTTCTGTTTGTTTCTGTTCATTAAAGAAATATAGATCTTATTTTTTTTGTTCCTTTCGTGTAATGAATGAAGTAATATATTATTTAGGACCACTTAAATGTATGTAGGGCTAAGACGTCGGTGAGTAATTTACTTACTGACGTCTGAACGGTAAGTGAATCACTTCCCAACTAACAATTTAAGTCATAAATACTCTAGTCTTAGGAACTATAACCTATCCTTGGTAATAATTCCGTGTTTTTTACGAAAATAATACCTTTATCGTAAGAACATACAATAGAGTGAATTTATAAGGTCAATAATACGAATGATTTACTTAGAGTATTACCTATAACGTAACAGTAACAATTAAAGTTATTTTTACGAAAACATTCCTCTTAGAATCACTTATACATTATTTTTACTCATAAGTAAAATTTTGGCGGTAATAATCACCATTAGTTTCACGTAAATATTACCTATAAGTTATTTTCACTTATACGTAAAATTGCTGTGGTTATAATTACGTTTCCAATTTTACTTTACAGCCGATTCACTGTTAAGTTGCCAATGCTTGTGTTTATGACGTAAATGTTTCAACAGTTTATTACTGATAGGTTTGTGACTTTTTGGTCAGATTATTGGTATTTTGTTGGAAATCGTTACTTCAAAACTTACTTTTTGGTTTTTTTACCTAAATGGGAGATATTCAAAAGAACTACAAAGTCACAATTACCGAATAAATTAACCATGAAGTGAATTTAACTTAAGGGTCGTTATTATTTTGGACGCCATAATGATTATTTATCACTTTCAATTTTGTGTAATTCAAAATTATTGTCGAAATTATACTTCGACCTACTTTTAAGCTCAGAACATTGTTGATATATCATTTTTATGACTAAACTAAATGTAAAAAAAGCCTCTTATACATTTTATCGATTTGAAATTAATTTCTAGACCGCATTACTCTTAACATTTTCATAGAAAAACTGATTATTTTGGAGGCGAATGATAAATTAAGAGCTAAAAGTATCCATATTATCAGTAAAGTATGCCCGGTTTATGTTTTCGAAGCTAGGGACCTCAGAATTGAGCGTGTTTTACTTTGTATTATTTACCAATATTATATTATTGTGATTATGTAGAGCAAGCCACCATAGTTTGGGAGTTTATATCAAAACTATAAAAGATAAAGAAATAAAATGTTGTTCCACGTATCGCCGAGGAGGATAGAAAATATGTTGTCAGAATTACCACTTTATTACGTTATCATGACGTCGTTGAAACGGTATTATTACGTCTTTGTGTCCGTCACTGCAACGTTTTCACGACGTTGTAGTTACCACAAATGTGTTCCCCATTTTGGTAGTGGTTACGTGTTAACGACGTATTTAGAACGTAACAACGACTAGTAAAAATGACTTGAAGGTTGACTAGATAGTCAGTTTTACGGTTTTACGACTTAAAATGTTAATTGGGTTACCGACGTGTTAGACTTAGAAACCAGTAAACACAACCTACCATCCTGACAACCGATGCTGTAAGTAAACAAAAAAGATCGATCGCGCAAAAAGAATTATTATTTTTCAAGCAGCATATTTTTAATCGTGTGCTTGAAGGTATAAAGTGAAGTCGCCGTTATATAGGATCGGTAGGAATTATATAATTTCACCAAATTGTATGTAAAGGAACGTTCAAATATGACGGAAGAATGATTTATCATTGTCATAGTGCTATGTCGAATGTTGTGCTCATGAATAGAACTACGGAAAATAATTTTATCATACAAATAGACTGGAGTTCTAGTTTTCATCAAGCGATAGATGAAAACTAGAAAATGAAAACAAAATAAGTTATTGATCTTTGACCAATTGAGCTTTTTAAAAAAAAGCCGAAATATGATCATATTTTTTGCAATTAAAGATGAATCTACAACAAGTATTTTGTATACGTTGAACCTGATTTTTAGAAACATTATCCAAACATGGGTAATATACAATAAAACAATAATTCGAAATTGAAAGAACTAACGTTTCACAAAGTTTTTTGCGCATTTTAAAACTTAAAATGTGCTTATTAATGTATAGAACACGCAATCTTGCATAGCATCTTTGCATTAAATATTTTACATGTTTTTTAAATCTCAATAACTGATTGATGAATAAGCCTAAATTTTTTGCCACGTATGATATATCTATTTTTATGCCATCCAATTTAAGTATTACTCTAGAACTAAATAACACTGCAGTGGTTTTCAATGGATTGATAGTTAGGTTAGGTTGTTTTGAAAATAGAAGTATTATATCGTTAGAATAAACTACATCCATAGCCCGTAGCATTTCAGCAAGCTTATGTATCATCTGCATACAGATGTATTGAACTGGTAGTTACAGCTTTGGGCAAATCCGAAGTATATATAAGAAATAATAAAGGGCCCAAAATGAAACCCTGTGGAACACCCGAAATTACGATCTTGGACGTTGAATAGTTATTTTGGACGCGCACACGTTGGTTACTATTCCATAGATATGACTTGGAAAATGACAGTGCATTACCTTCTATTCCAAAGTATTTAAGTTTAGCACACAACAAATCGTGATCAATTAGATCAAATACTTTGGAAAAATCCAGAGCAATTGGAAAAACGCACGTTTTCTTATCAATAGCTCGAATAATATTGTCAGTCAGATTTAACAGAGCAGTTGTAGTACTATGGCCCTTTCGGAAACCAGATTGTTCAATTGGCAAGATATGATAATCCAACAAAAATTCACTTAATTGAAGATGAGGAATACGTTCAAGAATTTTAGATAAAACCGGAAGCAAGCTGATAGGTCGTAAATCTGAAAGGTCGTGAATCTTCGTCTTCGTCTTCGTCGTAAATTTAATTAAGTGCGTTACCAATAGATATCGCAGAACAGTAGTTATTCTAACGCTTTATAAGTTTTTGATAAATATTTGTTGTTTCTTCTTAGTTGAACGGTCAATGTCCTTGAAAAATATTTCTCGAAACCTCATAAAGCGTTAGAATAATTACTATTCTGCGATATATCCATACACTTCTTCTTAACGTATTTTTGATAAAATTTCATTTGAATTTTCTCTTTGCTTAATAAAACATTTTGATTAGGAAGCACTGGCAATTATATCACTTGACAACCCTGATTCTATTCTCAAGAGAGTATCAAGTTTAGGGAAGTAGGAGAGTTTCATGATTTAATATTCATATACCTAGTTAAAAAATAATTCCATTGAAAATCAACCATAAACTCTGGTATCAAAGTTTTTTTCGATTCCCAAGAAAGATTATCAGTGAAAGTGGATTCCTAAACAGAAAATCTCGAAATCTTTTGATCCTGGTAAAGCCTGCTTGAAATTATTCTTCAATATTTGTTCCCATTCAATCTTTATATTCGTTGTCCTTTTTCGAGCCAAATATTCATAATATTCTCATTAAATGTATATCTTATAACTTTTAACGTCATTTTATAAATAGTTTGCTTCAATAAACAAGGATTTCATATCAATTTTGTTAGGAAAACTAAATTTTAAGGATGGCGCTGAATTTCGGAATATTGGTCCTGAAACTTCCTTTGCAAACCTTCAAGTTTCCTGAAAATTAACTAGCTTTGATACATGGT
>CAJUYI010001448.1:0-19380 GCA_910591695.1 Galerucella pusilla
CTATAACATTTTCAACTGGAAGAAATGTTAATTCTGCTTTTCTGCATGCTCCTGCCATTCCAATTATCATTGCAACCTTAGCCATTAAGTATTCTTTGTCATCAGCTTCCATTAAAAATTTGGCAAAATCTTGTAATAAAAACTTTTGACTATTTAGCACTGTACCCGTCCGCTTGCCTTTTAATATATGCTACCAAATTTGTATATTTTTTAATATCAATATTCCTTTCCAGATTTAGTTCAGACCTTAACATTGAGTAAAGTGTCCATAATGTGGAAACTTTTAGATCTTTGTTACCCTCAAAATATGCAAGTAAAACTTTCTCATTAACATGTTTAATTTTCTTCTCATCACACCACGTAACAACCATTTCGTATGCCAAATCATAAACTGCCTTTGACTTTTTGGGAATTACTGATAATAGAGCATTACCTGCTGCATCTTCAATATCGCTTGGTAGCTCTTCAGAACTTGAATCACTCATTTTAAAAAAATTAAACTAAAAATATATCAATCTCGCTAAAAACCTTCCGTCTAGACTTTTTTACAAAATGTCAAACTGACAACTAACATGAAGTAACAGCAACAAACTAAATTTATGTTTTCCAAATTTTTATCAATTATATTAAATTTTATTTTTTTATTTCTTCAAAATTAGAAAAAATCTTGTATGCAATACGTTACGAAATGAAATTTTGTGTAACTCACGCGTTACACAAAATTAGGCATTTCGTAACTGATGGCATAAATAGCTATTTGACTCCTAATATTTTAATTTTTGGAGTAATAGGTATGGTTGATATTTGTGAAAAGTACAACAAGCGTTCAATTAACTGTTTAGTTTTACGTATGATTTCGTGTTTTTATTTTATTTTTGATATAATTATAACTACAAAAGTTGCAGGGAAGGTACGTTTGTATTGATTAATATTTTAAATCTTTAATACCGACTTATTTTCTCTTTGATCTGCAATGAAAACTAAAAATAGAATAACATAACCTCTTCCATAATATCTCTGATTATATAAGAATATTACCTCTGAACTGATGATAGTCGAGTTAAATAGAAAAACACAGTTTTAAACTTGTCACTGACACAAAATTAAACAAATAAAGTACGAATTTACGGTAATTACGTTGACTTGCATATAATACAAAAACAATGCAAAACGAATTATTTTACTCGTTGCGACAGTTACAAGTTTTTCCGCCAGAGGTCTCATTGAATTCTACCCCGTCCAATAGCAGATTATGTTAAAATTATCTTGAAAAAGTACAGAAAAATAATGAATCTATTACGACATTGCTATAAAAGTAGTAAAACTGAAATTACAATGTAATACTTGAAACTAATTGAAACAAGTACCTTTTGTGCCTTAAAAAGTTATGAATATAAATAAAACTACCTACCTTTAGTAAGCTGTAATTATAAAATTAGCGTGGACTTGCTAATTGGTCTGGGTATTCTGTGTTTGTGAAATGAATTTTTTGAAAATATTTGTCTGACAAACGGTAGACAACATCTAAAACATTTGTTTACCTAAGGGCGCCAACAGATTTGTTTGCTTTGGCTACTGGGAAATCAACTACCACCTTCCACGTTTTTTTTGCTCTAAATTAGTGTATTCTCGGTTATTAGAGCTTGTGGTTTAATGTTCTCTTCAAATATTGTCGTTGACAGGTACCTAACGTTGACAATAATAGCTCACATTATATCTTTTGTACAGGCATCTTTTTATCGTGCTTCAAATCAAGTCATTTCCATTTCAACTAATTGATATATTGATCTGCCGCCGGTTGATTTGCGATTGGTTTTCATTATAATAAAGACATTTTTATGAAAGTATTTGTTGTAACTACCGATAAAATTAGTAATATTCATAACTAAATTAATTTTTCCACTTACCTAACCTCTTGGAGATTTCCGAATTATGCATTTTGGGATTTTCTTGTGCGATTTTCCGTCGTTGTAGTCTAGACCACACCATGAAGGCATTCATAGGCCTTTTGATGTGATCCTCTTGTTTCTTGATCGATTGACTAGACTGTAGCGATTGTGGGACTCCCAAGGCGGCTCCTCCTAAGGAAGCCATCCTTGAAAGTCCCTCCGCGGCACTGAATCCGGAGTCGCACATCTGACCGACGGATCTGGAAAGAAGAGTTAGTTTCAATAACAAGCGACATATACTTCTTTCTAAATGGAAGAGGTGAGGATTAAAAACAGAATTTACTTGCCGGAGGACATTAATATGAGATTAGCAAAATGAAACAGGACTGGAGATACCTATATGAATCGGACAGTAGTAAGGTTGCAGCTTATAACAATGTATATAGAGAGACTTGCAAATAGCCGAGCTATAAAAAAATACTAAGAAGAGGAACTGGAGGTAAAATGGAGAGATGAAAACCAGAGGCAGCTTATAACAATATATGTATACAGGGTGTCCCACGACGAGTTAAAACTATCTGTATTTGGCAAAATACTCGTAGTAAAATCATGAAAATTTCTACGTTTGGGTTTTCGTATACGATCTTTTTAACTAATATATTTTCAAAGATAGCAGACTTCCGGTTCTACTGGAAGTCGACTACCACTTTGTTATTTTGAATAGAAAACCCTGTATATTAATACATTTTTGAAATCTACGTGAAATTTAAGTATAGTTTTGTCTGAAAACTTTTTTCGAAAAATGCATACTTATTGAGTTATTGATTTTTTTGTAAAAAATTTGACCGTTGCAGACCCTTGTAAATTATTTTTTTACGAGGATACCCTTAAAGATATAAAAATGGTTTCTGTTCGGTTGCTTTTAGCAAGGTCAGACGTATTTGAATCTATGTTGAAAAATTTTTTTATACAGGGTGTGTATAAAGTGTTGAAAATTTAACTTAATAAATATCAAGTTTCTTTATTTTCTTCAATAGAACCACCCGGTTTTTTTCCATTTAAATGCATTCAGGGGTAAAAAATAAGGCAAATTCATGTATACTTTCCTATACCTGAACCTTACCGTTATACAGATATTGAATGTTTTCTGTAAATTTTGAGAGATGCAGGTGTGGTCTAAATTTTATTTTGACCCGTTGAAAGTTGTTACAAGAACATAATATATGAGCTTTAATTGCTAGGATGGGGCTATTTAGGCAGCAAAATAACCTGAGCAACAAAATAGTTAGATCAGGACACATATCCATTAAGAACATCATAAGTGGAGCCATTCTAGATATGAAAACAGACTATATGGCCACTAAATTTTTCCCAGTCCCAAATATGAGGTAGAAATACCTCACTGGCAAGACCCAAGCAGACTGAAGCTTCCTCGAGGAGAAACCTGGTACACAGACGGGTCACAGACTGGGGAAGGGACAGGAGCAGGCACAAGCGCCAGTAAATGACGTCAACAATGAGACCATTTAAAATATCTTATAGTATTTTTTTAAATGTCCTTTAATATTTATATTGTGTTGTGAAAACCCGCAATTTTAACGATTTATGATATGTAATAAAAAAAATAGAAGCATAAGAGTCGGGTAATTTTTATTTAAATATAAGATAAATAATAATAAATATAAGATACCTACTACAAATAACATAAATCTATGATTTCCTCAGAACTGTCCGACTCTTTTTCGTTTGTGTACATTTTTGACGTAAACCTCGATAACATGTATGCAGTTGGTTCAAATTTTTTGCAGCAAATTGAGTTGACACAGAAATAGGCCTTAATTATCATTCATGCGCAGTTAGACGAAGACAGAGTATAGAATATACCTACTATTATAGTTCATTTAAAAACCAGGAGGAGTAATTTGAAAAGCCTTACTCACACCACTAAAAGTTATCAGATTAGTTACTGAAGGGTGTGTTCCGAAAACGTAGTCAACAGTCGTGTTCCAAATATATTAAATATGCCTTGATAGCAAAGACATTAGTCATAAGTCGATTTCTCCTCTGATCTGTAGTATATTTTTCAGATGTACCTACGCATTAAACAAAATGTAAGACTTTTTCCAGTTTCGTTTCTTATTCAAACATAAGAAGATTCAGATTCACAACGACAACAAACAAAGTATGGTCATTGTTGATGGTGGAGAATTATAGATAGTCAAGTTTCTTTAATTATATTTATTATAATTAAATTGAAAAGAATATGACAATTGATAATATGTTCTGGCAATAACAATACTACAAAATTAATAGCATTGTAGAACAATATGCAGTATTAATTTAAACATTCCCAACAGTTATCTTTATGTTGCCGGTTTAAGTGTAATAAACCACTTTTCAAATACTTCTGAGATACCTTCTTTCTTCTTTTTAACTTCAAAAACCAATAATGTATTTTCTACCAAACCCATTCTTTTCTATAGGTATTGTTTTATATCTTCCATGGCATGTTCTTCCGATGAACTTTGTCGATTTCTTCCCAAATATGTATATAACAAATAAATGTACCTACATTTGACTCGTCAAAAGGTGACACAGATAAATTTAATTTGTTTCAAGAAAGTCTGAACGTTTCTTTGAAGCTTGCAAAATTTTGTCCTGCACAGATAACATTTTTGTTCTTCGAACAACATTTTTTATTCACTCATCACAATTTTTCAAAAGTCCTGGTATTCCACCAATATTTTCTGCACTATATAATGTTCCTCTACTTCAGTATTCCCTTAATACTCGCTAAACCGACTTTACTACTTAAAAAAAATGTAAAGTAATAATGTACCCACTGCTTGAGAATATTTTTGGTTTTTCATCCAATATTTATTTATTTATCTGTCAAAACTATCAAAAATGAAAACTATCAGCTTATGTCAATATTAAAAAGTGTTGTGTGAAGCTGGGATGAATCTGACCAATCAGAGGTCTACAGAATTGCCAACTTAAATTCAAATCACTCCTCCTGGTTTTTAAATGAGGTATAGCCCATAGCCCATTAGAATATACAACAGATCCGGCTTTAGATTTGTAAATACTAAATAACACAAACAGGGAATGCAACCAAATTTATGTAAGCAATTTACAGCAAGTTATAGTTGTAGTTATATTTGGAAGTAGGAAAAGCGCTGCTAGTATTTAATAAGTTTAGTTTAGTTTTTATTTCTAACCTTACAGGTTGACTGCCGAAAATTTTTTTGAGGCACTCCCGGACGCCGTTATGTTTTATTTCTTCTTTGGCCTTTATTTGTGCCATAAGTCATGTAAAACATAGTTTAATGTCTTGTTTTGTTTTTCTTCCTTACATTTTTGAAAAAAACAAAAATAACTCCGATCGGAGTAGTCGGCATCAGGCATAAAATATTTATACGGAATGCCGAACACTCCGATCGGAGTGTTTAGTGAAAAAACCTTTATTTTTATATTAGGAACACAAAAAACTAAACTGGTAATATTATATAGATACATAAACATAAAAAAACATTCTTTGATAATCTAAAAATCAAAACAACAAATACATTTGTTCGAGGCAAACAAATATATCAAAGACCACAAAAACAATCCGGTCCAGATCTTTTTAATAAAATTTTAGGCGTAAATTTGTAACGAAAATCGTCCAATTTGCGATAAATCGCTCAATCTGGCCACACTGCTGGACTCGAGGAGACAAACAATCTTCGGAGAAGCCAATGTGCCACCGGAAGTATATGGCACACATCCAATGGACCTATATCGTCTACTCGAAGGTACGGGGATAACTGGATGGGTGGACTAAATCTGGGAGTATAGTACAATAAGCCAACAGGCTGCAGTGCTCCCGGCATCAGAACGGCTCCCAAACACACACAAAAAAATGGGAAAAGATAGAAAAAATGGAGGAAAATAGCCAACCAAGCTATGTCGTTGAAGAAAAGTCTAATTTTTGGGATTAATATGTATAAAAGGGGAGTTTACAAGTGCACCTCTCAGTACAATCGTACTATTTAGTCGATATTAAAAATGAAAAAAGTGAAGGAGATAAATATTCACAAACACACACATTCCAAGGTCCAATCTCGAACGAAAATAAAAGAGAGTCGTTAATTAAATTCACCGTATAAAGAACCATTGTCGATGCATTCCATTATAAAATACAATAGGTGTGTTTTCATAACAAAATTTATTCGGATAATAAACTTATCATCGAAAGGAAAAACAAAGCCTAACCATTCTGAGGGAACAAAATACGAAAACGTTTAAATGCTAAATAGAATTATGCGATGAATATTTTAAAACATAAACTAGACGGATATAGGATGACAATAAAATCATGAGCATGAATAAACACCAGTGTGTAATAAACTTCTTCAAAGTTGACAGTTGTTTGCGATACTAATTAATGCCTTATATTCTTTTTTTTAATGCAGGTAATCATGTTTTGAAAGTCAGCCATCCACCACGGTGAGGTTTTCGGGATCGCCGAGTTGTACCACCAGATATCAGGTAGGTATAATCCTACCGTCGAGTTGTACCACCGAATTTCCTGGGAAGTTTAACGATTTAAAAATAAAGTCTAATTACTAATGACCTTAACAATTTTATATAAATTAGGTTTAAGATCAAAACATCCATATATAACAATTTCTACCAACAAAAATAAAGATGAGGCCTTTCCCACTACTGTTTAAGATCAAAACATCCATATGTAAGTAAATAAAAACAAATATGTGCCTAAATACAATTTATTATTAGTGGTACTGGGTATTCCCTCAATAAATACGGCTTATATGTGTAATTTCGTATTGATCCACCTCGATGGTCAGTATAATCCCCAATAAAGGCGGAAATGGATAAACTTAGGTAGTCATGGTACAACTCGGTAGTCCCTGAGGTTTTTTATGAAGCAGTTGATGCCAATGACATTGTTTCCTTTCGAACTATTATTTTTGAAAATTGCTTCTCAGATCGACAAAAATAGTACTATATTACACACCAAGGTGGTGAAGACTATTATTATTGACCGAGTACCAAAATTATTTCGCGAAGGGCTTTGCCTAGAGCGGAATAAGGTGCGAGGTTGATAATTGTCTTCACCACCATGATGTATATATGTTACCGTGAAAGACCGAAATCTGGTGAATGTCAACATCCTCAACGTTGCTTGACGTATGTCTGAAATATTGTTGAAATGTCATTATTTCTAACTTACACCGGCGATTGTGGACATTCAGGATGCGCTCATGGTGTATGTTAAAAAGAATTTTTTTTTTTAAATAAAAACAAAAAAATCCGTAGTTCTTATTTATTAAAATAATATGGGAAAAGGACTTTGTTGAACTCAAAACAAACCGTAGAACATAAAAATATAAAATGAAATATAAAAAAATAAGAACAATATCTTATTTATTGCAACAACTTAAACTACCGTGGTACCTACTTCGAATTGCACAAAAGTTCCTTGCTTTTACAGCTGCATTTAGTCGTGGAACACTTCCTTTTGCAGTTACAACGTGTATAGCCTTGCCCTCCTCTTTTTGAATTAGCAGAAGTTGCTTCTCTTAGCGACATTTCTTTTGTTAAAACTTCGTCCAAGGAAAGTAACTTTTCTTTACAAATTACAAACTGATTACGGGTAAAAAGCTGCTGAATCCTCTATTCCAACAGCAACCGCTAACACATTTCGAGGGTCTGTACGACCACGGTCGACATCAGGGACTTGAATTCTCACGGTATCACCAATTTGGACAGGAGGAAATTTTTTTTTTGAGGTTCGCAACATTTTTGTTGCTTGAAGTAGAAGATTGTCTTTTGCAGCTATACTCTTTTTAAAGAAATTAGCTCGTGTTGATTAGTCAGTACTTGAGATGAAGATGTGTTAGGTGGCGGATCAGTCAGTGCTTGAGATGAAGATGTGCTAAGTGGCGGATCAGTCAGTGCTTGAGATGAAGACGTGCCAGGTTGCGGATCAGCTCCAATGGTATTTTCATTATCCATGTCTGTTTCAGCATAAGCTTCTAGCTGTTCATTGGTCTCAATATTTGAAATTTGCCCGCGAGGGAGTGATGACGATGTTATACCCCTTTTTAGTTTCACGCCAAACAGGGCTTCATAAGGACTCTGGCGTATTCATTCGTGATAAGTTGTGTTTTTGGCGAATTGGACAAACGGCAAACCTTCTGACCACTTGTTTGAATCATTGTCTTGCATCCAAGCAGTTAACATATTTTTTATGTCCTATTAGGCTCTTTCAACTGACCCTTGTGTTTGTCTGTGACGAGGCTTTCCGTGTACTATTTTAACATCTTTCCACATAGCGCATAGTTTAGATATGACTTGATTACTGAACTCTCTGCCATTATCCGAATGCAATATAGCGGGAGTACCAAATGTCAAAAAAATTTGGAGAAGGTGATAGGATACTTCTTCCAATCTCTTGCTTTTTAAAGGTCGTAACTGGACAAATTTGGTTAAATGATCTTGATATATCACTATAAACTTGTAATCGCCATCCCTGTGTGATTGCAAGTCTATCAAGTCGATTTGACATCTAGAGTTCAATTCGGAACTGAGCATTGGTTTCACAACAATACCTTTTTAAGGCGCACTATGTTTCATTTGACATTGTTTAAATACAACATTACAACTTCATAAGTAATATATTTGTATCTAACTTGCAATTCTTTAAGCATTCGTCTTCTTCCTCCATGGCCTGTTCTTATGTGAGTTTCAGAAAGTATTGTAAACAACTCATCATTAGTGACATAATACTGGATATTTGTTTCTTCTGGTTTTAATGGCACAATTAACTTTTCTTCATCACTAACTTTTAGAATGTCGAAACGTTTTAAACGTCTGTAGTCCAAAGGTGTACTACACTTACTTTTAGCAGAAATTACTCCAGAAACGATTTTAGAGTACTTTTCTTGTGAAAAATAAAAACAATTGTCTCCTCGTTTATTTCCAATTAAGGCATGTAACTTTTCAAAAAACTTATCACGATTCACTGTAATAGCCATTGAATACAAATTATAATTTCTAATAAGGAAATTAAATTAGGTTAGGGAGCGCTGTCAAACGTTGCGTTAGACTGACGAAGACAAAGCTAACTGAAACAAGGGGAAGGAACCGTCTAAAAACTTGTCGCGACATACAGTGTCCGAGATTCACCGGACCTCATGTGTGTTTGTCGACATATACCGGTGAAAGTCCGAATGTATAATAGAATTAAAAAATGTTCGGACTTTCACCAAGGCATTTGACATTTGTCGACATCCACCGGCGAATGTTGTCATTCACTACTTTCGGTCTTTCACGGTAACATATACAATTTTATCCTCTACTAGCCAAATTTAAGACAAATTCACAAACGCACCACGAGAAGCGTTTACCCCGTTGTCTGACTTCTTCTTCAATTAATAATTCAAAACTAAAATTAAGCGACCAACGCTGTTCAAATTAATAGAAAATTAACTCTACAAATGAAATCGCCGATCTAAAGCTATTCCGACGGCACCGGGTCAACAAGAATATTCGTAAAGGGCGAATAAGGGATAAACAACCCCAACAGGACGTCGGCAGGACCAAGTCCGACCAGCTAAATAATCAACTTCCTGGCCGTGTCTGTATTGTTGTTGGCTGTTTTTGGAGTACTGGGCTTCGAGCTTGAAAATATGCCACTCGAGATCTCCAGATCGTCTGAGGAGTTATTAACGGCCACTCGGACCTGTTGACTACCGATTGACCTAAGATAGTGTGGGGATTTAATCAACTTAATGGGGTTATGATTAATAATTTAATTGTTGTCTAATTTTAGAGGAGAATTGCCAAATTATTTATGATTTTTTAATATTTTATGGCGTTAAATATAATTGATCAGCTTTTTTTAAAACGGTTTTTCGTCGTTTTCTTTTACTATTTCAACCAAAAAGGTTTTAATAACATTCTTAAATATCTATAGAACCATTCCATAATCTCAGTTGAATTCTAGAAATTCTGGCGCAATAATATTTTGTACTTTTTACTTCTAATTCAGTTATCCAGGGCCTACAGATGAATCCAGAGTTATTTCAATAAGTACAGGACCGTATCTACAAAATAAAAGTTGATGATGATTCTGATAGAAGGCTCAACTGAAAATTTAAATATCTTCTGTATGTTCCTTGTGGCATTACTTATTCTTTTTCCTCTTATTTTCTTTGGGAATCAAACCACAATATTGAGGAGAGTTGCCATGATCGTACCGTACCCTTCATCGTACCAGCTCCTTTTTTTCCACTAACAGTGATGCTAGAGCACTCAAGCGGCGATTATATAAATACTTGCTATTGTGGAGAGCCAGTAGCCAAAAGTTGCACGTGTTTGTTTTTAGTGGTTTATGTTTCATATTAGTTTATGTATTTGTGGCTGGTTCCATGTAATATTTCACCATCTTTCGTAAACTCACAGATCCTTTTACTTTAGTACATATAGGTACTTATTTATTACACTTAATTTAGTAATGAAAAATAATCCAGCTTCCGCCGCTGTTTTGTTTGCTGGTTGGGATTTCTATTTCGTTGCCTTCGTCGTAACACTTTAAGGTTCCTTCATCGTACCGCCATTTTAAGGTTCCCTTGATCGTACCGGTTACTTTTAAGCGATACTTTATGTCTGATACACATCCATGTGTGTTGTAGATGTCAAAAAGGAAACATGGAGCGTGGACCGAAGACAATCGTGCTCTTATTTCTTTTCGAAACGGAGATATCGCTGCTTTCCAGCTATATTGGCACAACTCAAAATTAACGTTTTCACAGAACAAGCGTTAGAAAGTTTTTTGTAATTTCGGTTCATCCATATCTATTTAATTTTTCAATAAACTGATGAACTATAATTTTTCAGTGAACACATTACACATTACACATTTAAATATCCCAAAAAATTTTTTCTGCTTGTGATAGGTATTAAAATATAACAAAAAGGGTCGTTCTTGCATGAAAATGAAAAAGCAAAATTATTCTGATTTTACCAATTTTTTTGAAACATAAACGCAAAAACACATCTTCTTGAAGAAATTTAAATCAAAATAACGAAATATATTATGAGAATATTCAAAAGTTAGGAACAGCCCAGTTTTGAGGTAGGTACATCGTTACACCATTCTAAAATTAAAGCTTAAAATTGAAAGAGGTATTCATAGTGAGTTATAAAAATCTGAGTAAAAACGAGGCACGATATTTTTAGCGATTAGACCTAATATTCCTGATTTTTTGGTTTCGGTAATGCCCACTTTTTGCTGTATTCTTTTTTGAGAACCACTTTGTCAAAATTGCAAGTAGATCTTCTGGTAAAAAATTGAGCACGCTGGTAGTCTTCATCTTCGTAAGAATTTTGCCCAGAGCTTTTGGACGAAGAAATATCTTCGTCCATTTTACTGCATTGCGAAATCTCACGGCCATTTATGTCTGCACTTTCTTCATCAATATTGTTATCAATACCGGAAACTTCTAGGCAAAACAAAAAACATCAAGGTCTTGTAAATAAACATTTAAAAAAATCATATTTTCACTACTCCTCTAATCTTCCTCTCTTACGTCAAATGTGGCATCTCCTGTAGGTGGCTCAGTGCTATTCAAATCACTCAAGTATCGACGTATTGTCCATAAGGGCTCATCCACATTGTGCACTTCTAAATTCGTTTTAGATAGCCTTAGTATAAGGGATGCTCTTGCGTTGTTATTATCTGCCATCCTAAATAAAGAACTCTTTAAATTTGTCATATTTCCCATATTATTCACTGTTAAATTAATATAAAATAATTTTTTTAAATCAAAAACGGCACATTTAAAAAAAAAGATCGAAACCAAACACATCGTTTTAGGAAATATTGTTCAATTTCCATGCAAAACCGTTCCATTACAAAATAGTTCACTATTGCTTCAAATACGAATAAACAAAGTACTTACTTACTTTTTTGATGAAGAGTGGCACAACTCCAAATGGTACGTTTTTACAGGAATACTTTCTACCACTATAAGAGCACTTTTCGGTTTGTGTCGGTGTTGCAGGAACAGAATACCTAAAGTTAATAATAGATGCCTTTCTTCCGAAGATGTGTCAGTCTTTCCCGGAGAAGCACGACCTACTCTCTCCAAAAGCCAAGGCACAACTTATTTGCGCCAGTCTTGCATAAAACAGTCTTGCCAAAATAGAGAAGTGCCAAATTGTTAGGCTGCCATCTGACGGGAACTGTTTGAGATTCATTTGTACCAATTTTACAGGAAATTTTTACGTCTATTTTAGTGCCATTGATGAAATAATCCAAAAATCGAGAAATTTCGAGTTGTGTCAGTATTGTCGGAAAGCAGCGATATGGGGTTCAACGATTGATGCCGCACATATAACATTCCTAAACCTACTTTCAACCGCCATCTGAAGGAGACAAATATTTCTGCTAATGCTAAAGTCAAGATCATCGGGAAGCAAACCACATTACCGGAAGATGTATGAAAAGTATTACTTGACCACATTTTACGTCTTAATGTTTGGATTGACAATAACTGATGTGAGAAAATTAGCATTCCAGATAGCTGAACAAAACCATATACCCCATAATTTTAATGAGCAAACCCAATTAACGGGGAAAAATGGTATTATGGATTCAAGGCTCGCCATCCAGAACTCAGTTTTCGAGAACCCACTGCAACGTCTCTTGCATGGGTTAAGGGATTCAATAAATAGAATGTTCATAAGTCTATTATTTGTAATTTATTTCATACGATATTAACCACATATGGATTGTGCAGGGTACGATCAAGGAGCCCCCTGGTAAGATGAAGGCATCTATAGTTTCTTTCATTGTACCACTTGCAGAGCCTTAGTAATTTATTGTTTTCAGGTACTAAATGAACTTGTAACACATTTAAATTTATAAGGTGGTGAAAGAATGGATTTAACTATACAATAATTTTGGGCACAACAACTATCAGTATGTGAGCTACATAAATTGAAAGATGAGAATTGGTACGATCAAGGCAACTCTCCTCTTATGCTTTTATATTTTTTTATTATTACAACGTTTCGCTAGCGTTCCAGCTACCGTTGTCAAGATGAATTAGTTTTTAAACAATTTTTGGTACCTATCTATCTATCTACCATGCTTATATCTATCTTGTATAGCAGAATATTTGTTTCTAGTTCGTAATATGTTCATAGAACGTTTTTCTTTGACCAAATTGGTGTATTGGCACCAAACACACTGAATACCAGTGGCGCGCACCCCACAGTGCAAGGAGGAGAACAAGTCAAAGGGCCCGTTTTTCTTAAATTTTTTTCACAAAATGCGTATCAACGATGATGTCAAAAGTAGCAATGAAGTTTATGCTTTTTTTTTGTAATTCTAGTAAAAATTGTGTCGAAGTCTGAGTACTTGGAAGTTTTGTCCATCAGAAGATAGTTTGGTTCAAAAGTTTAGTTGAGAAGGTTTATTGTTCGGGCTTAAAAACCTAATAAATACCTACCTTGAAATTTCTCACTAAAACGCATTATCTGTTATGGTTTTAAATGAAACTAACTGTTTATACAGTTAACTCATTATCTGTTAATAATAAATTAAAATAAGAAGAATTTCCCAAAAGTAGGTACTTCAAAAAATCACAGTTTTCCTTTAAAAGCTATAGTGGTTCCATGGTATGATTTTGCACTCCCGATTAAAGAATTTTTGATATCTATAAGTACCTTTATATAAGTACCTACCTACTTGGTGAGTCTGAGCTGTTATTCATTTTGATGATTTTATAAGGATTTTTTATGTAGAATTTTCCGAAATCACTACATTTTTTGCTTGAATTTCCAATCTAACCAACAAAAAAGGGTAAATGTCATGTTCTATGCTCTCAGAGCCTAAATAAAATCTCTTTTACATTAGTAGTCCAAGATTTTCTTGAGATATAACACTGGAAAATTGATGTGGTGCTTGGAAAAATTGACCAAAACGGCCCTAAAATCAATAATATCAAAGAAAATATCATGTTTTTGGGATAATTTGCAGTGTATGGATCAAGATAAGAAACAATTAATTACTAATATCTATTTTAGTGGAAAAATTTCGAATATAATTGTCAAAAATTGAGCACAAAAGTAATTTTGGAACCGCGAGGTTAGATACCTACCTTACATTTTCACCTCAAAATACCTTTTAATATCTATAAATAAAATATTCAACCATTTAACTAACGCTTCAAGCTTGTTAAAATCAAATTAACAATATTTCTCTTTTCATTAAATTCTTCAAATGAAATTAGCGTTAATCAATTATTGATCCACGCACAATGTAGGTAAATAATCATAAAAAGTGGAAACCACGCCATATTGACAAGTCAATAAAAATCCAACAAAACGTGCTAATTAGCATAGTATAGAAAAGGACACCAAATATTTACGGTTTGTTTACAAATGGAGACTCATTAAATACCTCATAAAATGGCCATTACTGGCCTGTCTCTGTAGCTCCAGATCAATCTTGGGGCTGTTTTAAAAGTTCCTCTCACAAAAACAATCAACACAATCACTATCACAATTGTTTTTTATTGGATTAAAGTCCATTCACTTATTAATCTATACGTGTAAGTCTTATCAAGTCGCGGCACTCTATGCAGCTTCGCAAGCCGGTGGTGAAGGTAAGATTACACTGAGCATGCGCCATTCACATCTGATTGTCGCGGCCAATAGAGAAAGGGGGAGTGGCGTGCGGCTTTATCTCTTCATGTTATGCTTGAAAAACAGATTAGACTCCGCCTCCTTTTGTTATGCTGATTTTTTGTCTCCCAGTCCTTTGTACAGGTGTTTTTGAATTGTGTGGCATATACAGTTTTTTTTATTTCTTATACTAAAAAGAGTATGGGAGGAAACGAGGCTCTTCTTCTGCATCAATAGGTGTCTGTTCCAAAAATTTTGATTCATGCTTTATACAAAAAATAAAAGTGTGACGGTTTATCGAGTGTTTTGTAACATATAATTGGATACGAAAACAATGGTAGGCCATCAAATATATAATTTGATGCAATTCGCCATGCAAGACTGATAAAAACTCATTTTTTAAATAAGCTTAGCTGCCCGGAAATTTGCCCCAACTCCTTATTTTTGTTTGATTCTGTCCTGTCGTTCAGGAAAACTCGGTGTCGCCGGTGTCGCACCGCCCGGCTGGTGAATCACTGAGTAGGTACTGAGCGGCACCGTCCGCTTGTCAGCTTGGCAGTATTCCCCAGTTTAATTGCCTAATACGGCTTAACTTTTAACAATCATTAGAGTTATTGTAATTTCTAGCCTCTTCATCTCGCTGCTTCTCTTTTGCACCCTTGTGGTTTGGCTTGGCAAATTGGAGTTAATTTCCTAACGTACATGCTGCCCGTGTCCATAGCTCTTGCTGCTCCTCTACGCCACTGAGTCTCCTTTATAATATAAAGAAGATCTTTCTTGTTAAACAAAAGGGAGTAAATATCCCAAAGTCTCCAGTAGATGTCTACAAAGCCGCAACCGAACTGCCAAATATTAGGTAAAGCTCTAACATGTCAATTGTTATAAATACTTCTCCTACTACTTTCCAGAACTGCTGAGCGATATTTCCTTCACCTAATGTCGACTTAAATGAGCACAATAACAGCAGAGCGTTTGAATGTACTGGCTTTATAATGCAATTGCCCCAAGATGTTGCCACAAAAATAATAGCTTTTGTCATATATAATACCACGAGAGTGAAAATTTTGTCGGCAAAATTTTTCGATTGTCATGAAAGTTTTTTGGCTGGCAATTTTGCGAATGACATTTTTAACAAAACCACGAGCCGTCAGGCGAGTGGTTTTGGATTAAATGTCATGAGCAAAATTACCTAAAAGCAACAAACTTGAATACGACAAGAGAAAAATTTTACCTTACAAAATTGACTATTTCACGAGAGAAAAACTGAAAAATCATGTTTAAACGTTTTATTTATTGCAAACTTCAATTATACAAAGCCAAAAAAATAATAACATTATGAAAAAAAATTACTTATTTATGTAAAAAGTACAATTATTATAATTGTACGTGGTAACATTATTTTGGGGATTGTTTTGCATCATAACCTGTGATGAATTTAAGTTAGAAACTGAGGATTCCTTTTCTTTATTTTTATTTTCTCGAAGGTTCTCTATAAGTTTGAAATGGTGTTCTTCATTTAATTGTAAATATGGTTTCAAAGAATGGGCAGAAGAATGTCCTGTAAGCTTAATTACTTCTTTTTCACCAACTCCTTCTTTTGCTAATGCACATATTGCAGAAGCTCTATGTGAATGATTGGATATTTTAATTTTTTTTGTGTCTATACCTACCAATTGATTCTGCCGATATTTTCGTCCACTTTGAAATTGTATTAATTCCCAATGGTGAATTTTTCTAACATATTCCTTTCTCCCAATTTGGATGTACTGTTAAAAATAATCTTGTTGTTGTTAGATAAGGATTGGATTCTCTTTTTTCAATAATTTTTAAAAATAAACGAACGGGACACAAATTGTTGTTAGCATTATTTCTTACCAGCCACTTACTGCCAGATAAAGCTTTTGATCCTCCTTGTGTCGTTTTGGAAAAGATTGGATTATATTCTACCCTGCCAGTGAAATTACCTTTATTATCATATTCTTTTTTAAAGTAATTAATATCACAATTAGCAGCTTCATTTCCACGCCATGCTAATTCGAACAAACATAAATGAAAAAACTTTTTTTGTAACCCATCAGGATTATCTTCAGAATAACTTTCTACCATTTCCATTAATTCTTCTTTGGTAAACGCGTTAGAACTTCTTTTTCTGGTTTCAGGTTCAGCCTGAAGCTTTTTACGTTTTGTATCCCTGGCCAATCTAGCAAATTTATAGGTACCTAATATCAATTTTGATGTTAAATTCTAGAAAATATTTTTCCTGAACCATTTGAGCAGTCGTATTCCAAAGTGTTTTCACACTAGCTTCAGTATAATCAGTTGCATCTCTTTTTTCCATGTTAAAACCATAATCTTAAAGAATATTTGCTATAACTTGTTCAGAAGTATCCTTTTCTAACGTATAATTACGTGCGTCCAGAAACATTCTAAACTGTTCCCACGCAGACTTTTTTGTCTTCATTGTATTTCGCGGTATACTTTGCTTAATTGTACTCTCTATTTCATTTATTGAATTATTTCCATATCTTGTATTATTCATGTTATTAATACTTGAGCAACAACTTAGTTTCCTTAGAAACCACAAACAAAGATTTTATATTGAATTTTATCACAGAGTGATAGAATTTTATACACATAGATTTGGTAAATTAAACGTCAAAAAATTGCCGCGACAAGGCAAAAAATTGCCAATTCAAAACCTCCAAATTTTGTCAGTTATCAATTTACTCTAGTGAAATAGTCATAATAACACAATGAAGGACTTGATATTTGTTATATTTTGCATATTATCACTTCAATTCCAGAAGTTTCCAGTCATATACATACCACTGGTTTGTCTGGGGAGATTTTGACTAGGTGTGTAGGTTTCCCCTCTCCAAAGTGCTTCCCTGTCAGTTATAGCATAAAAAATGGTTGCAAATACTTCCTGTCGGAAGAGAGTAAAGTAGAAAACTGCAAATATTTTCATTCTAAATCCAGTGACACAAACTGTTCTAGCTGAAAACTGATATACAACCAACCAAATTTGTAAAATATATTACCGGCACGTGTATACATTAATTGCGCGCCATTTAATCCTCCCATGTACTGCAGAATACAATAAGTTAGACTCTCAGCTTTTCATTAAAACATAGACGTAGAAAATTGAATACTTACCAAGTCTGACAAAAAGGTAATATTTTTTGTTAACTAGTAGTTTTGCTGAGCTCGGGAAACTTTGATTAGCTGCTTAAGAATGTTTTGCCTTCCTTAGGTTTGCAGTTGCAGAAGCTGTGAGCCCTTTATTGGCAGTTAGTCTAGTTAGTCTTTAGCCCCCCTTTGAGCCACACAGTCCTCAATACGATACGAAACCTTTTGACTTGGATTGAAAATTCATGTTTGAATTCCGATTCTGAGTTAACAAATTCTTTAGTTTTGATTGGATGCTTCAAGTTCTGTTCTGTTCTGTTCTAAACAAATAAGAGATATGACATCACACGTATCATCGGTAGCGTTCGGAAATCCTCGGGTGTTGGTCGGAAAGTGCATTGAAATTTGAATTTTATTTTAAAATTCTGAAGTAATTTCCAATGGAAACTGGTTTATTTCCTATTATTAGTAATTTTTGATATCAACTTTACTATTATAAATTAATATCTAAGCAAAATATGATATATGCGTGTACTCTATTATGTTTGTAGTATCGGTTGTTATGGGCGAAGAGCGTTTTGCAATTTTTTACGCTCGGCGAGCGTAAAGTAACTCTCCTCAAGAAACGTCAACTTTATGGTAGAACCCAAATGACTCCAGAAGACTTCCACAATCAACCAGCTAAGAACCTGTATGAGCTAATACAGGGAACGGATTGGCTGAATAGGTTGTAGTCAGAACACTAGGAGTATCCACAATAAGTCCAGGAGGCTGAGGTGGTACCGGCGAAAGGACGGCTCCGAAGAGGAAAAAAAAAACGTCAACTTTTCGTTGTAAATGGCCTACTTTTCAATGTGATTGTAGAAAAATGAATTTTCCGTCACCAGCTGCATAATATTTTCCATTTTGTAACCAGCTACGTAAGTAAAATGTGCCATTTGATAACGCTAGTCAGTTTTGAAAAACGTCACTATATATATGTCAAATTATGGTGAAGTACTATTAAATGTTCCTAGAAATTTTTTTGTACGCCACTGCGAAAAGAAAATATATCTTTAAAAATGTACACAT
Source organism: Galerucella pusilla (assembly GCA_910591695.1). NCBI lineage: Eukaryota > Metazoa > Arthropoda > Insecta > Coleoptera > Chrysomelidae > Galerucella > Galerucella pusilla. The sequence continues at coordinate 18,795 of CAJUYI010001448.1, forward strand.
ATGCAACACTCAACTAAAGAATCTAAAGCGTGGCTGCGCGATTACTATTATGCGATTTTATATACCATTGTCATTGAATTACCATCACAATAGATATTATGGGGTAATTATTAAATATTCTTGTCCGTGCCAATAATAATAATTCACCCTCTCCTTCCAAGGGTATTCTTATAGATTATTGCACTTTTATTATTCGAATCTCTTTTTTTGCTGTTGTTGTTCTGCCATTATGTTCTTGTTAAATTGTCGGATTTGCATACATTATTAATAAAAGATATACCTATAAATAATATATGCAACGTTCTATTAAATTCTGATTTATTATTATTGTGGTATGACAATGTATCGGATGTTACGAGAACTTATTTACCTTAATAAAATTTAATGGGACTTAAATTGAAAAAAACATACCTAAATATGATACGAAGTGTAGAAGACAATGTTAAAGAAAAAGTAAATGGGGATCTCAAGAAATAAGTAGAAAAAATTAAAGTTAAATGATGTTCAAAATTTTCAACAATCAACCGGTCATTTCATTGAATATTTTCTCTTTTCTCTTTTCTCTTTTCTCTTTTCTCTTTTCTCT
>CAJUYI010001448.1:62798-73693 GCA_910591695.1 Galerucella pusilla
CTCAGCTTACGTTCGTCCCAATTTTGACCCAGATTAATTCAGGTATCTAGGACTAAACTAACAGTCGACAAAAACTCTCAGCTCAATTCAGGTATCAGGAACTCAGCTTATATTCGTCCACATTCTGACCCAGATTAATTCAGGTATCCAGGACTCAATTAACAGTCGCCAAAAACTCCCAGCTCAATTCGGATCTCGAGGACTCAGCTTACATTCGTCCAAATTCCGACCCAGATTAATTCAGGTATCGAGGACTCAACTAACAGTCGCCAACCCTCTTAGCTCAATTCAGGTATCGGGGACTCAGCTAACGTACATTCGTCCAAATTCCGACCCAGGCTAATTCAGGTTTCGATGACTCAGCTTACATACGTCCAATTTTGACCCAAATAAATTAATGTATTGTGGACTCAACTCACGCTCGTCAAAAACTCTTACTCAGCTTCCCAGGTACTGGGAGCTCAACTAGTCTTAATTAGGAAGTAAATAGGTAGATAATCAATTATATCTCAAGATTTATTTCAAAGAAAATTCGTTTACTTCTGTTTTATAATAAAAAATACTGTGTATCCTTTTAATGTACGCGTCTATGGACGATATGACACGCCACCCTTTACGTTATCACTATGTGCGATTAAATAGGCATTGAGCGTACAATGGACACTGATTGGTGAGACAATTGAGGGTTTTTGCGATGTCAATTTGTTTTTGTATTGGAACAATATAGAGGAGGCTTTGACAAACACAGGCACCCAGTGTCGGCAAATTGCAACTATTCAATTTGGACGTGTGTCGCGTCACGAATTTTGAATTTGATTATTTGTCATAAATATTGAGTTGCTTCTCTCTGCATATTTATACAATATTACATAATAGCTTTTAATAGGACACAGTTGTATATACAATAAAGCATTAACTAATAAACAAATACCACAAGAATGACTTTTAGATACTCTTCTGATTCTACCATAAACTGAAATGATAGATATCTACAGTTGGACTAACAACTTTTACATCAATAGGGATTCGATCTGAACCAACTAACTGACTTTTTCAGTGGACATGACTTAGTAAGATACAATCGGCAAACTGTTATATTTGACAGAGTTTCCGCCATTACAAATGTTTTAATCTGGACAAAATTAGGTCTTAAATTTTCACAGGTGATGTCCAATTAAGTCCAATTAGGTAAATGTACCTCTTCTATCCAGTAATCTCCTAGGTTTTTGTGACCTAGGATTCAGAATTGCTGTGCAATTTGCATGTATTTAGATGGAGGTTTCTTCTTCATCTACATTCTTCTTCCTCCACTATTTTCAGCTTTTTCATTTCCCCATTCAGGCGACAATTACTCGTCAGGAACCCTGTTAATACTCTTAGTGAAGTTTTACTCTGACTTATTCATTCATTTGATCTCAACGGTCACCCAGCAGGATTGTCCATACTCTACTAGATCTTTACAATGATCAGATCTTCTAATTTTTTTGACTATGTCCATTTCTTCCAATGTTTCATTGCACCTGATACCGCAACATGACTTATTCCTTCAAAAAATATCGTCTATATAGCAGTATGGACTGTATTATTACGAATTTCACCTCAGCAGAGTGCAGAATTGTCTTAGGTCATTTTATATTTCATTTGGACAACATTCTCACGATTATTTTAAAGCAGGCATTACTTCAAATCACTCATTTCAATTTGGTGCGTGAGACTATTCTTTTTTTCAATAAAAAGTAAAGAATTCCTGACCTCTATAACTATCTATTGAAAATCGACAAAACCCAATTACAAAACACTAAAAAAAAGGAACATAAACAGTGAAAAAAACAAAAACGCCGCATCAGTAGAAATAATCATTAGCAACAATGCCAAGTTGATTGTATATGAATAATTTCATCATTATCCTTTCAAACAACATTAGGTTCATTGTAGTGGTAGCATTGTTGTTTTGGCGGCAACGCACATCGGCTTTTCAAAGAACAATAATTGAATGTGAACTGAGGGATTGTTAAGTGTGTGTGTATCAATGCGGGATCGTGTTCCAGTTGTTATTTTAACTTTTTTCTTCCATACTTAGGTATTATGTACTTATAAATGTAATGATCTGATATTATGTATAAAAATGCAAAGTTGTAGAGTAAAATTATAGGTTCATTTATTCTGCTTTTTGAATTTTTATAAATGTCAAAATCTAGAATCGGGTATACCTACCTACCTATCAAAAAAATTGCCCAACATTAAAAATCTTTGTGATTTTCTAAATGAAAATTGATTATACCCTTATCCGTGTTCATAATGATATGCAGTATTGCCAATGGGTTTTAAGAAAAATTGCAAACAAACGTGTCTATCGTAGGGCCAGGTGAAGCAGTGCACCAGGACCCCGGTGTTCAAGAGGCCCCCTAGCTCAAAAATTGAAAAGAGGGGAGCAGTCAGCTCTAAAACCTCACCGTTCATTTAAAAACATTAAAAAAATCACCACGATGCAAGTGAAATCTCCATTTAGGATTGTAGGTGTCAGGCAAAAAATGACAACTTGTCTTTTAGGCCTTCATTGTTATACTTTTCCATATTTGGTTTCTACATACTTGTAAATTAAAGCATAATATCTGTAATTTGGCAAGTTTATCTGAAGCAAAGGTCACTGACAATACCAACGCCACTGGATAAATCAATATCAGTCAATTGATGATGTGAGAGGTAAGAACACACGCACACGCTTGCCAATAAGAAGTCAGATTTCGATAAAAATCACCAATTATGTCATTCGGGGGGTGTGGTAATTGTGGTTTTCGTACAACGCTGGCAGAGCTTGAAGAAGCTCGTAACAAATTTGGAAAAGTGCTCATCTTTTGATGTTAATAAATTGAAAAAATCCAAGGAAACAAGCACATTGAAGGATTAACGACTAATCATATTGTTATAATAATAAAAAGTCCTTTTTCTAATTATAATTATCACTAAGTACATACTTAGAACTTTAGATTTTTTCATAGTTCAACGTGGCAATATCGAATGTTTACGACTGCATTCCTTTCACGGCTTCAGATAAACTTGCTAAAGTATATACTTACTTCATATTATGCATATTACAGTCGAGGTACCCTGAACATAACTAAAAACATAACCATAAAGTTCTAACCTCTACTTTTCGCGCCACAAAAGAAAGGGTGAAGTCTACTGTCACTCTTCTTTCTATTGGCACGAAACGCAACAATGTTACATCCACACAATAACATTCGCGCGAAATTTAAAATGACTAATAATATTTTACAAAATATAAATTAATTCTAACAATCTTAATATAATAGCCGCATTATCAATTAAAACCCAAATTTAAGCAAAAAAAACCTTAATTAATATCAATCGAAATCTATCACTTGATCTTAGCCAACTTATCACTTATCAGATCCTGTATAAATTGGATTAGCGTTGCTTGGTGAAAACGCACACTTGTTGCTCTCTAACGCCATGGATCACCCCACTACCAGTAATGTTTTTAAAACTCCGCCCAAGCACTACACTATTGGCGGAATGGCGCTCTAATCGCATCTGTAATCTTGCCAGTTGCAGTGTTTCTCCCAGAAGTTGACTATAGCAGCGGTTTGGAGATGATATTACCTGATAAAATATCTTACGCTTGCATACAAGGATCACTCAATAATCTTTTAAAGTATTCGTAACACATATTTACTTGAGAATACAAGTCATATGTCATCTGACTCTTTTTCTACGATTTTGATTGGCTGAGATAGAGTAAAAAAATGAGAACTGTCAGTTTTGACATTCAAAATATTACCGCGTATAATTCACATAGAGGTAGGTAATACAAATAGAGGCAACAATCCATAGGCAACTTTGGAAGTGAGAAAGTCCGTCTGAACTCTGGTGAGAGGGAAAGAGACAGAGACAGAAACAAACCGAATTTAGATAAAATCCCTCGTCCTAACGGACTCGTGATTTTATCAATCGGTTTGTTTTCATATTTTTGCCAAATAAACAAGTTTTCGTGAAAAAGAAAAAATTATCGATAAAATTTGAAGCACTCGTGGTATTACCTTTGATAATTCCCCGAGAATGCATCTAGAACCAGGCTGCAGTAGATGAGGCGCGCGATTAAAGTCAACATACGACCATTATTAAATTTGTGAACCTCAAAGTACACACAAATCAATGAAAAGTCCTGGTGGAATCAGTCGACGCAATTCTGCGTATAAGTATATCCAAAGGTATTAAATGAACACTTGAGGGGATCAAAAGCTGAAGCTGGGGCTGCCAAAAATTGTATCTCTATGTTCTGAAGCTAAAAATAAAGTACCTACCTATTAATTATACAGTACAAAGATTTTCTTGCAATATTCTTAGGTATATATTTGCATTTTATGAAATTAGCTTAATCAACTCAGGTATCCTTAGATACCCCTCAACAAAAAGTTATTTCCTGGTGGTAAATGGGGTTAGAACATGTTTATGGGGTGTAAATCCTTAGATCCTCCTCTGAAACTCCGCAAGAGTCTTTTGTGGAGACCTTGCCAAATATCTGATAGTATCTGATTGGGGACGCAGTTTTGATACAACAAAGTATTTGTTCTGGTGTTTCATCATGTTTTAGACAAAAACTGCACGTAGGATCTTCCGACAAGCCTTCTTCGAAGAATATATAAATGCCTCTGAATGAACCAATTCCATAAGTCTAAGACATCTATGGTAGTCCATGTAGGTATATAATATTCGATGCAAAACTTGTTGAGATGTTAATCGTAGATTCTGGCCTAATAATAACACCTGCGACGCCTTCATTTACCTTTTGATTGCCATACATAGCAGAATTGTCGGAGATCAAGATTAGAAACGCTTTGTTGAGTCTTCCTAATGGAGAAAGTCTTACTTTACAATATAATACCCAAGTGCTTTTAAAGCTGCTCAGGAAACTTTTTTGTTCTTTCATGTGATACATTGATATTCTCTAATATCTCTAAACGAAGAACTGTAGCCTAAATTTTCGCCTGAAATACAGTTACTTAGGTTGTCATTTCTGTAAATAAGTTTACCTACTGTAAGTTAACTCATTGTCAGTTTACAGCTCATCATGTTATTTGAATGCTTTGGGGAACCATATTCTTCAATATTTGCGCACCCTATAAAATAACCAAAAAGCCATTTCTTTTATTACAAAAGACATATTTTTCAAAAAAAAAAACTATTCCTAATAATTAAAATTCTTATCCGCTGTCAAATTTTATCCACCACGTATAAAACCACACATCAATAATTACTCTTAAATTGCCTGTTTTCTTTTTCCTTTCAACAAACCTCCAATTTACCATTAACCAATTCCTTTACATCGCCGCTAATCTGGCGGTTAGATTTGTATTGCCGCTGTCGAGCTCGAACAATTTCTCCGCCTCCAAACATCGCTCCCACTCCTACATTCCGAAATCGGGGAAGTGTCTCGAAAATACTGTCAAAGTGTTTATATCAGTCTATCATTCAGACCACTCGCGGATGAACATCACCACCGATAATAATAGATAATCTATATGAGATTTACGATTTATTTTTTCGGCATGTCACTATCGTAAAATTATTTAACGATAAATAATTGACGATTTTTGAGATACGGTTTAGTTTTGTTAAAAATGTCTTCGCCTAAGCCTCTTAATCAAGAGCATATCAAAAGGCCGATGAATGCTTTTATGGTGTGGTCCAGGGGGCAAAGGAGGAAAATGGCTCAGGAAAATCCGAAAATGCACAATTCCGAAATTTCTAAGAGACTTGGAGCCGAGTGGAAGTTGTTGAGTGAAAGTGAGAAGAGGCCGTTCATTGATGAAGCTAAAAGATTGAGGTGAGTACACAACAGTTCTTTTAATTGTGTTCAAATTGAGATATTTTGGAAGCTTCTGTCAATATTCATCATATATTTCATACCCCTACGGTATTTTCAAAAATGTTGCTGCTTTTTACTATTAAATATTTTCAAAAATACATCAATTATTAAGAAATTTTTCTCCATTAAATTTGTATATGACTTTATGGCATTGAAACTATTATTTGAGTATCCGATGCTGGAGGGGGTTGTATTGAGCAGCCCCCCAAACAAAAATCGGGAGAATTTGTTGGCCAGTCTACTAGAGCCGCTCTTTCCAATCTACTTAGGTCCTAAATATATCTTGCTGTCAATAAAATAACGTGGTGGGGTACCAATAGTACCATTTTGTTGTGACATTTGTTATACGACAGAAAAAAGTACACGACATATTATTTATGTTCAGTTATTTTTTTTAGTTTTTGTATTTTGTTTTATAACTGCAAATTTATTATCAAAATAATTGGAGTTTGACACGATTGGCAGAAGTAAAGTCACGTGGTACTAACTTTGGTTTTCATGGGTAGAAAATATGTTAAATAAATGAATATGATGGAAATAAAGTAGGTAACAAAATAATGGAAATACTTCAATAACAAACGAAAAAGAAGAACCGCTGAAAAATTTACGTATCAAGTTGTAAAATTTCTGTAGGAACTCGATCCTGGCTTGGTGATGCAACGTTATCCCAATGGAGTCATAATTTTCGGGGTTTAAAAAATCTTAAATGAAAAAAAATCGAAATTTCATTATTTTGACTCACTTTGACTACTAATACAAGCCTTTGGACCAAAAAATAAGTCATTTGTGGAAGCTTTGCCTTTTTAGCATCTGCTTCCTCTAATTCTCTGCATTTTTGAGCACCAGATTTATATTTATTGGTATTCATTTTTGATATCCTCTCACTAGTACGTTATTGGACGTAAGAAATGAGCTTCTTGAAAGTATGAAACTAAAATTTCCTTCTCCTATAGATAGTAGCGGCCTTTGCCTTTATCTAAGTTTAAGCTAAACTTAAACTTTAAACTAAATGCCGTTTAACCAATTTAAAAAAATAAATGCCAATGAATAGATCTTTAAGTGTTATTATTTTGTTTGTTTATCACATTTATTAGTTAGTATTAACAAAGTACTTACACCTAATTAATTATTTCTTAAAATTGAATGAGTAAATACCGTTTTAATGACTAACGATAATCCTAATTACTTTTTTTATCACCTACAAATTGATTTGTTGACAAATATTTTATATAAACAGTTATTTTGCGTCAAAAATTCCAAAATTTCAGTCATTTTGTTTTATATTGTCGATAACAATAACCGAAAATAAAATCTAAAAAAATAGTCTTTCAAAAACAGTAAACAGTGTATCAGGTCCGTAGTCTGATACACTAAGATATTCAATAATATGGGTAATACCGTATGTCCCATATTTTTAGCAATACCTAAGCTGAGTTCGAAATGGTAAAGAGTGTCAACACTTTTGGCACTATTGATACTGTTATATTCATTAATTGGTCAGAGAAAATATAGTGCACACTATTATTGCGTTCGGTAATACATTGGGGAATGAATGGTGTAAATGGTGGGACACCGTATACTCGGTACAAAATGGTGGTGTATTAGGTGTTACACACTGGTCACTCCATCCTCACACCATCAGCACTTGACCACAGATTATAAAGAGAACAGATACGAAAGCTTGACAGAGAACAGTAAAAAGAGAGAGAGATGGGTGGAAATACCCATCGTCTTATGTCGACTCCTTTCGGGCTGCTTCGCGAAATTTCTCAACAGGGTTGTCAATTTGCATAATATTTCCTTCAATTTACGATCATAGGTCAAATTAATATTTTATAAGCATTTTTTTTAAGTGTGATAGTTATACAGATACAAATATTCGATAATTACTTGTTTTAAATCAATTTTATTAACGTTAAAAGAATTATACAATTAAAAAGATTATAATGTATAAAAATCATACCATAAATACCTATATACTTTTTTTCACAAACCATATCCTTGGTAACCATGCACAATAACGGTGACGGCTTACCTAACCTAACCTAATCAAAACGTCAAAACATGCTCAAAATCACTTGTAATTTGTGGTAAAAATTCATAACGCCATTTTTGTTTGCTTCATTGTTTGAAGGTGTCCAAATAAATTTTATTCGGAAAGAAAAATAAAGAAAAATAAAGAAATATAAGAAATTTCAAAGTTTTTGATATTAACTTGGGCGCTACTAATTATTATCAAAATTCTCCCTTGCATAGGTGTATATTGTATTCCCTTTGATAATAAATAAATTAAGAATTATTTGTACTTTAAAATTCGGTTAATTTTTGTGATTATGTGTGTTATCTAAAAATGTATTTATTAATTAATCTCCCAAGAGTAATGACTATTTATAACAAATCATAGGAATGTATATATAGGTATTAAATGAATACATAAATATATATTCGATTATAATTATTGTTTTAATTCATGGCGCAGTTTTAAAGATTTAGTGGAAACTTCCAAAAAAACTAGATCCGGCACTAGAAATTGTTATTGTCCCCGAGTCAACAGTGCAATTTGTTAAGAAATTCAGAAAATTTTTAAACTGGCAACATCGCGGCCATACCGAGTTAAAGGTCCAAGGTCACTGACGACGGAGCTGAAAATCGTTTGATGTTTTACCGGGATTCGTATCTGCTCTCTTTATAATCTGTGACTAAACTCTGCACTACACGAACACTACACTATCATCGCACCAAAAATCCATTCCGAATTCACCTCTAGTAAGTAGTATCACGAACGTTTTTTTTATATTGTAAGATATCAGCTATTATGTACGATTCTTCAAACCGTTTGAAACACAACCTTTTCTGTTCCACCATGTATATCATTGTTATTCTTTGTCCTTTATTTGATAGAGGCTTTGATTTGCATTTTCCCAACGGACCCATTAAACCATGGGTTTCATACTATGTTTCGTCGAGGTAGATAGTTTAACAATTTCATAATCTATATATTTTTGAATATCTTGTAAACAATATATGACTCCATTGTCTTTTGCCTCTTATTAATGGTACAATATTTAAATCCCATTTAAAAAATAGCTAAGTATTTAAAAACTTGTTCGACTACATGCAATTCCCTACTGAGAAAATTCCAGCTTTTCCTTCCCCTTTAGGATGTGGTAGCAATAATGTTTGATTTTTACTTAAAAACAGGATATATAATAAATAGATTCACAAATTTCTTCATTTCTGAGAAAAAACACTCATTATTTCTTTCATAAGTTTGGGTTGGGCTCAACAGCCCAGGAACTTGAACTAAATCTTTGTACCATTACCCATGTTATCTACCTACTTCCATTCCAGAAGCTTCGTGTCTTCTATATAGGCCACCAATTTATCTGGAGGGATCTTCAGTAGTTGTGATGGTTGTGTTATTTCCACTCTCAAGTGCTTCCGTCTGAGTCCTTCGATGGCCCAAGTGCAAAACGTCGTATCCCCAATAACTACAATTGTTCAGTGCAAACAAAAAACCTCCAGCCCAAATAGCACAAACACGTTTCAAAGACATCTTAAAGACGTTTGTTCACGATGTTCATGACGTTTCGAAGATGTCCGCTAATATCCAAAATATGTTTTGAAGACGTCTTTAGGACGTACATTGTTACAAAACAAGGCGTCTTTGGGATATCCATTTTTATACGTCTTTAAGACACACAGTTTTGGACGTGTTTATATACCGTCTTTTTACTTGATGAAAATAAATGTTATAATGCCCTTTTATCTAATTCCACAAAATTGTATTATATTTATCACTCTTCTTTAACTAATTTAGCTAATAACTATTATTGAAATATTCTTTCCACCTTCAAAGTGTTTGAATTTAGAAGTGGGTTTTATTGCAAAATATTACTTTCTACTTCTAGATATAGTTCTCCTGACTTTTCTTTTTTCTCCATAATATTCAACAACTATCTGATCTGAGTCCATTAATTTTTGAACAGATTTTTTGTTTTGTGCTATATTTGTAGTTATTACATAGGTAAATTTAAATAAGAAAACCACGTTAATCGAATTCATGCGAACCATGCGATATGATATCACACTAGGGCACGGTTCGCGTCACTATGATGATATGAGTAACTTTCCGCCAGGGTAGAGAGTGCGATATATGTTAATTTCCTATATGGTAGCAAAACGTCTTTAAAACATCCCCACAAAGGCGTTTTAAACTTGTCGTAGGAAGGTCGTCTTAAAAACATCCGTTTTACGTACCAGGACTTTTGGACCAAAGTAAGACATGAACTGGACGTCTTTAAGATGTAGTGTGCTATCTGGGTGGTTTCGATAGAACCTTATGTTTTAGCGCGTGAAATGAATTTATCAGGTAGCTTTGGTGGCTTAAGATGATTTGCCAGAATGTGAAGGTCAACTCAATGCTTTGAGCTTTGAGTGCCAAAAACCGTTTTTTGGATACCTATTTGGTGGGCTACGACGTTTTGCACTTAAGCCATCGCCTTGTAAGTTCTCACAGAACCACGTTCACATGTTCTGCTCACTAACTTAACCCATCCTGTGCAGATGCTTCCTCAGGGTACAGTGTTCAGTCACCAGGTCGGTAACTGTCTTCAAATTTCTCTTACCCAGTTTCAACAGCCTGGACGAGAGTTCCTTGTCTAACTTATTTAGTAGACTCTTAATATGGAGGTGTCCTTTGGTCAGCATCCATTTTAATTGGTGTTTCTTAACTAGCCAGTTCCCGACTTCCCCTCTTATGTAATCCTTTGTGATTCCACAAAACGGTTCCGGACCTGTGAAGGCTCCTCATTCTCTGCAATTCCCTCATGTCGGCACCCATATTAGAGACACTTTGTTATCTCTTGCCAGCATGTTGAAGGATTCTTTACAGTTTTTTACGCTCGTTATATAAGTTGTTATCAGAAATATTAACAAAAAAAAAGAATGTTGTGAACACAATGTATTGTTAATTATTTTTATTTATTGACAATGGTTGTTGTGA
>CAJUYI010001449.1:9688-54085 GCA_910591695.1 Galerucella pusilla
AATGTTAGCGGGTGATAAAAGTAGAACCCAAGAAATGAAACAACAGAAAGAGAAAGAAGAAATGAAGCAAAAAATGTTTGGCGATAAAAAGTTAACGCCCCAAGAAGAGAAAGAGCTGGAAGACAAATTGAGAAGAGAAAATATTGAGAAAGAAGCGTTGAAGAAAAAAATGTTTGGAGATAAAGCATTAACTCCAGCTGGAGAGGAAGCGTTGGAAGAGAAGCGCAAAGAAGAACAAGCTCGAAGAGAAAAAATTGGACATTTGGACGATCAATTTGAAGGTCCTGCAGGCGAAAAGAAGTTAACACATGGAGAGGCGAAACGATTAGATGAGAAACTGAAGTCACAGCAAGCAGAAAAAGCTGCAAAATATGCACTGAAAAAGGAAATGTTTGGTGACAAAATATTAAGTAAAGAAGAAGAGCAATTATTAGAAAGCAAATTTGAAGAGCAAAAAGCTAGGGAAGATCTAAAAAAGAGGCTGTTTGGGGAGAAGCAATTAACTCCTGAGGAAAAAAGTGAGCTAGAAAATGAATTGAAGGCAAATCAATTTCGGAAAGATACTTTGAAAAAAGAACTTTTCGGGAATCGAGAACTTACTCCAGAGGAAGAAAAACAGTTAGAAGCGGGGTTGAAAGAACAGTTTGAGGAAGAAAAATTGAAAAAGAAGCTTTTCGGTGACAAAAAACTAACACCAGAAGATGAAGAGGTCGTAGCAAGAAAACTGGAAAAAGATCAGTTACAAAAGGAAGCAGAAGAAAATTTATTGGACCAGAAAATGAAAGAAGATCTAGCAGAAATAGAATTGTCTCCAGTTAAAAAAAAAATGCTGGAAGCCGAAGCTAAATTCAAGCAAGTTAAAGCCTTAGGGAAAAAAATGTTTGGTGATAAAAAGCTATCCCCAGAAGAGGAACAGCTGGAAAAGGAGGCTTTGAAAAAAAAGATGTTTGGGGATAGAGAATTGTCTCCCGAGGAAGAAGAGCTGCTAGAACAAAAGCTACAGGAACAAAAGCAAAGAGATAGTTTGAAAAAGCGATTATTTGGGGACAAAAGATTGACCCGTGAAGAAGAAAAAGCTTTGGAAAAAAAATTACAAGCAGAGATGCTAGAAAAAAATAGAATGAAGGAAAAATTATTTGGAGATAGAAAACTAACTCCTGAAGAAGAGAAATTATTAGAAGATAAAATTGAGGAGCTAAGAGATAGAGAATCCTTAAAAGAGAAACTGTTCGGTGACAGAGAGCTACTCCCCGAAGAGTTACAAATGTTGGAACAAAAGTTTAAAGGCGAACAATCATTAAAAGAATCGTTAAAGCAGCAATTATTTGGTGATAGAGATCTGACACCGGAAGATGAAGCATTGTTAAAACAGAAATTGAACGAAAAGCTTCGTAGAGATAGTTTAAAAAAGAAAATGTTTGGAGATAGGCAATTGAGTGAGGCAGAAGAAAAAATGCTAGAGGCTAAGTTGATGGAACAACTTGAGAAAGATAAGTTGAAGAAGATTATTTTTGGTGAAAAAGAACTATCACCAGAAGAAAAAAACATATTGGAGAGTAAATTAAGAGATGAAGAAAAAGCGAAAAAGGATAGTTTGAGAATAAAACTTTTTGGTGATAGAGAACTTAGTCCTGAGGAGGAGAAAATGCTGGAAAAAAAATTCAAGGAGCTGGGAGAAGAAGGAAAGGTTGAAGTACCTTTGATTTTCAAGAAAGAACAAAAAAGATTATTAGAAGCACAGGATGAACTTGAACAGCTTAGAAGAGATGATTTGAGGAAGAAAATGTTTGGAGATAGAGAATTGTCTCCCGAAGAGGAAATATTGCTGGAAGAAAAACTGAAAGAGGAAAAACAAAGAGATAGTTTAAAAATGCGACTGTTTGGAGAAAAAAATCTTTCTCCAGAAGAAGCAAGAATTTTAGAGGAAACCTTACAGGGAGAATTGCGGGAAAAGGATGACTTGAGAAAGACATTATTTGGGGATAGAAGCTTGACGCCTGAAGAGGAAAAAATATTGAAAAGTAAATTTATGGATTTAAGAGCGAGAGAATCTTTGAAAAAGAAGCTATTTGGGGATAGTGAACTGACTCCTGAGGAAGAGAAAATTTTAGAAAAAAAGTTTAAGGAGAGTGAGATGCAAAAAGATGAATTGAAAAAAAAATTATTTGGTGATGGAGATTTAACACCGGAACAAGAAAGTTTACTGAGAGACAAAATGGACGAACAGGCACGTAGAGATAGTTCGAGAATAAAAATGTTTGGTGATAGGAAGCTTACTCCTGAAGAGGAAAAATTATTAGAGGATAAACTTGAATTTGATAGTCTTAAAAAGCGTTTATTTGGTGAAAAGGAATTGACACCTGAAGAAATGAAGATATTAGAGGATAAATTTAAAGCAGAGCGAGCTGAAAAAGATTTATTAATGAAAGAAGAAAAAATATTAGAAAATAAGATGAAAGAGCTTTTAGAAAAAGATAAAATGAAAGCAAAGATGTTTGGTGATAGAAAATTAACTCCTGAAGAAGAAGAAGCATTAGAAAAAAAATTTGAAGCTGAAAAATTACTCAAAGAAGATCTGAAGCTTAAACTATTTGGTGACAGAGAACTTACGCCGGAAGAAGAGAAAATGCTTCAAGAAAAATTCAACGAACAAGCCCGAAGGGACAGCTTGAGAAGAAAAATGTTCGGTGATAGATCAATTACCGCGGAAGAAGCTGAGATATTGGAGGCTAAATTAAAGGACCTGCTAGAAAGGGAAGCTCTTAAAAAACAGTTATTTGGTGAAAAGGAACTAACTCCGGAAGAGGAGAAGATATTAGAAGCTAAACTTAAAGAAAAAATACGACCAATCAAACCTGTTTGTAAAGGTATTTGTACAGAGCCTCCGAAACCTTGTAAAAAAAGAGAAATTTGTGTAGAAGCAAGAAATCAACATCAAAAAGGGATTCAGTTTACTAAAAAAGTTCCACTCAGAGACCGTCATAAAGTTATGCAGATACCTTCAGATAAACTTAAGCCTTTAGGTAAATGTGACGCTTCTTGTAACCCGATGATCAGTGACGGAGGTAAAATCCGCAAGCCATCCAGATTATCGCAAATGCCTTCTGAAAAGCTTTTACCCACAAAAAAATGCAATGCTTCTTGTAATACTGAACCAAAATCGACTAAGCTTTCAAAAATGTATGATATTTCAAAACCAGAAGCTAAAATAAGTACAGCAGAAGAAAGTGAAGAGTCGGATACGTTGAAAGTACCGTCAAAAAAGGCTTTATCCACACAAAAATGCAACGCTTCTTGTAATACTGAGCCAAAATCGATTAAGCTTTCAAAAATATATGATATTCCAAAACCAGAAGCTAAAATAAGTTCACCAGAAGAAAGTGAAGAATCTTATACGTTGAAAGTACCGTCAAAAAAGGCTTCATTCCCACAAAAATGCAACGCTTCTTGTAATACAGATCCAAAATCAGCCCATCAACGAAAATTGTTTGATGAAGCAATCTCACTACCGAAAAAATGTCATGCAGCATGTAATACCGATCAAAAACCAAAAGTCAGACAATTTGAGCTGGATAACTTGAAAAACGAAGACCAAAAACGCACAACGAGTAAAGACCTTAAAGTTATTCAGACAGAAGTTGACATCCGAGTAGGCAAAAATGCTAGACAGATAGTAATGTCAGAAAAATTGCTTACCAGAGATGATCCGAAGGCTTCATATTCCCCTAATACAACCACACCACCCTGTAACTTAACATGCATAGGCGAACAGAAAATATCTACTACGAAAAGTGGTGATCAAAGCCTTCCAATATCAGTCGATGTAACTCCTAGAATTGCTAAATTATCCAAGGATGAGATTTTAGAGATAGATATTAAACCAAAAGTAGCTTGTAAATTAGAATGTTTAGAAAAAAAGAAGATAAACAAGAAGATCTCCGTCGATCTAACTCCAAGAGCTGTTAACATAATAGAAGAAAAACCATCCGAAGGCGCTGCTTTAATAAAAAGAAATTTATTTTCCGGGGAAAATATTTGTTCCGCCTCCTCGGCCCCCACACAAACACCATATTTATCTGAATCCCAAAAACCATGTATAGCTCCTTGCGCGGTTGATAAAATTGCATCTGAACAACAAACTGATGTTGTTGAAAGTATTCCGGGAAAAAAGTCAATTGGACAACAATCTCGTTCTGAAATTGATAGACAACATGTAGAGGAGCAATTTGAGGGAGATGCTGATATTAAGGTCGAAGATTTGGTAGCAGCAACTGAACCAATTGATACCCACCAATTAGATGAAGAAATATTTTCGGATGCCATTGATGGAGGAGTTGTTCCAATAGACCAGGAAAAAACACTAACTCCTTCTCACCAAACTCAATCACAAGAAAAAGTTTCAATATCCCAATTACCAGCAGATGAAGATGATACAAAAGATTCCAAATTGGTAACAGAATATTTACCATCAGAATCCGGTGTTACCCCAACAAAAATTGATGGTGAATCAACTACAGTGGATCAAGAATTACCAGCAGCTGAAGATGATAAGTTGTCCCCCTCAACCCCATCACAAATTACAAAAGATTCCAAATTAGTTACAGAATATTTACCATCAGAATCCGGTGGAGCAGCTACAGTAGATCAAGTTGCTCTAGAATCTGAAGGAAAAATTTTACCTTCCAGCAGAGATGTGTTACCATCTCAAGATATCGATAAAAATGAAAGTAACGTTGAGAATAAAGGGGGTATTACTCCACCACAATTAGATACATTAATGTCTGCTGATAAGAGTGATATACGGGGTGATGGTATGCCTGGAAGAGGGGAAGATACGTCATTCAAAATACTTGAAAAGGGGTCTGATCAACCAAAAATAACTGAAGAATCTGATGCTGCAGAAACAATTCCCAAAGAATCAATTCCTGTTGCGACCAGTATGAAAACAACTGAACAACATTTACCAACAGATATTTCATCAGTACCTCAAAGATCGCCAGAGTCAGATAGAGACAAAGATAATGACGAGTACTTAGAATCTATTAGACAAAAATCAGCTTCAGGAAAACAACTATCTGCCAAAGAAAAAGTTCTGTTAATGTTGTCCGATAGAGAAAAAGAAGATAGTATCCATAAAAAAGGTCCATGTTCTTGTGCTGATTGTGCAAAGGGTAAGGATAAAGGGGATAAAAGTCTTACTAAGAAAGACAACTTAAAAAGTGGTGAGGTACCCCATCTTTTTGCTGACGAAGATGAAGAATCAGTACCATTGAGTAAAAAAGATGATACTGCAACTGAAAAGCTGCTACAAACACAAAGTCACAAAAGTGGTTTAGAAGACAAAGTTGGAAGTGAAAGATTAGATCAATCTGTTTTGTATGATACACCTAGTATAAAGGTAAGTAGTACAAGAGACACTCCGCAGGTGGTATCAAGTACAGGACAAGGAAGTGTGAGAGATGATATATTGGTTGAAGATGACACAGCAGTTACAAGAGCGGATGATGCAGCCAAAATACAAGCAAGTAGTATAATTGATGATATGAAAAAAGTAAGTACAAGAGAGGGACCATTTGCTGCTGATGGTGTAGATAACACAACGAAAAGAGTCCCCAAAATCGAAGATGAGAGTAATGAAATTATCAAAGAAAGAGAGAGTAAATATGAAGATCAGACTCAAGTCGGTATAAGTAAAGATACTATAGGTAGACCGTCTAGTAGAGATGCTGTTTCTGCACTTGCAGAAGGTACAGTTAAAGATTCAAAAGTAATAAGTGAAAAAGAGAGTGGATATGAAGATCAGAAAGCTGTCGGTATAAGTGAGGATAAAATAGATAGACCGTCTACTAGAGATGCTGTTTCAGTTCTTGAAAAAGATACAGCAGAAGGTTTACCTATTGAAGATGGCCCAAGTAGTATTAAAGCTACGGAACCTGAACTTGAAGCAGTTTCAAAAGAGAAAAGTATTAGTGGTGAAAATTATTTGGACGATAATGTAGGAATCTCAACTAAAAGCACAAAAGAAGAATTTGCTCTGGACGATCAAATGATTTCTCAAAAGCAGGAATATCCGGATCAAAAGGAAATTGAAGGGGATAAAGTTGAATTAACAGAATCTGCTGAAGGTGGTAAATATCAACAAGCAGATTATATTGAAACTGGTCAAGATTTATTAGCAGATAAAGATAAACCACAAATGCTACAAAAATCATTGCTTAAGGGAGAAATATGTCAAGCACCATGTGCGGAACGACCATCTGCACCATGTGCGGAACGTCCACCTGCACCAATAGAAACAAATAAGTCATGTGTAGCAGTTTGCGCTAGAACGAAAACAGAAAAAGAATTTCCACCTGGCACTGAATTAGTTGACGATGGTAAGCCAGAACAATTTGAAAAGCTATCCCCCAAAGAAAGTGAAGCAGAAGGAGCTCTGGATGAATCTGTATCCAAAGAAGATAAAACAGAGGCAAAAGAAAGTGGTTATTCTGAACATGGCGTAAAAGAACATATAGAAACTATAGATGAAGAGTCAGAGGATGTAGTGAGCTCAAAACTGGAAAGTATCCGTGAAGTCCCCTTGCAAGAATCATTAGCTGTTCAGGACGAAAAAAGTGAATTTGCTGGAAAAGATACTGATGGGTCTGTAACAAGAGGAGATGAAATAGGTAGAAGTGTTCCCGAAGAGATAATTCCAAAAAAAGAAAGTACTAAGGATAATGAGTTTGCTCCAGCAATATTTGAGGAGAAGGAAAGTGGCTTAGCGCCCAAAGTAGAAAATATTGCAGCTTCAGAGTATGAAGTACCAAGTGCAGAAATAGATAGAACAAGTAAAATAATGGGAAGTGAAATGACAACTCCAGAGAAAGAAAGTTTTAAAGATAGTCAATCAGCTCGACAAATGACCGAAGACCAGCCCAGTATAAAAAAAATAGACGCTCCTGTTATTTCTGAAAAGTTAGATGACAGACCAAGTTTTAGAAAAGAATCCGAGTTGATGGCGGCTAATTTGAAAATAATGAGATCGAGTGGTGAAGTAGAAAGTAAGGGTATGAAAAAGAGCAGCGTAGCAGAGGGTGCTATTGTGGGTAAAGATTCAGCAAGCGTAAAAAGAAGCCCAAGAGCTAGTTCGATGGATAGACGAGTCTCGACAGGATCAAAAAGAAGTGGCATTAAAGAAGAATCAGCTGCGATTGACGTCGCAGCTTCCAAGGAGCGAAAGAGTGGCGATCAATTAGCACCAAGTTTGAGAAAGAGTAGTGTAGAACGTGCATCTAGATTGCCTGAAACAAAATTATCAAAAATACCAAGAAAACTATCTTGTGAAATTAAGTGTAGAGATTCATGTGCTACGAAAACTAAGGAAAAATCTAGTGAAAAAATTATACCACCAACAATATCGTACAATAAATATGAGGAAAAACAGAAAGCAAGTGGTGCTATAGTTAATGAAGGTGGAGAAGAACATGCTTATGGACCAAACATATATTCTAAGGCTTCCACAGAGGCAAAAATTCCAGGTTACAGTAGCGATTCTCATGGTTTACCAAACGTAAGCTCATCAAGACCTCCTTTTGAAGAACAAAGTATGGGTGAAGCGATCAGAACTCTGGGAACACCTGAAGTAAGTGCAACAGCCCCTTCTTTAGGTTTACCAACATCCAGTGCAGGCATTCCTATGGGTGAAGCGATCGGAACTTTGGGAACACCTGAAGTAAGTGCCACTGCCCGTTCTATAGGTTTACCAACATCTAGTGCAGGCATTCCATCTGGTATATCAACTAAAGTGAGTGCAGGTGTGGAAGTTAGAATAGAAGGAAGAGAGGTACCTATACAAACTTCAATGATTGGAAAGACATGTTTAGGAATCTGTGCACAAACAACGAAACAAGTACAAGCACATCATTGTAGTGCGCTGTTCCATTGTGGTTGTCCCAATAAAAGCTGTGAGCCACCAGTACCTAGACCGTGCAAGGGCCCTTGCAGTCGTTGGAATAAAGGAAGTCCACGAAAATGTCGAGCAAATGATGCTCAAACTACGTCAAAAGTAAACGACGCTTCATCTAACACTCACGACGTAAAAGCAACTCAAAAAATTCCCATTTGTCCTTATAAAGAAGTGATGCATTATAACGCCAAAGTCTCCTATCCATGTCTAAGCCAATATAACTTGCCGTTCGGTCCTTGGTCTATCGACGTACAGAAACTCAAAGAGAAAGCTGTTATGGCAGCAAGATCCGGGTTTTTTGTTATCCTTCCAGAGACAACTATGAATTCTAATTCATTTATACCAAGAGGATATTTCGCAGGGGAAAGTAGAAACGAAGATTTCCTTACAAGAGCGAACGTTAAAAGTAAAAACGTGCTCATGAATGAATTTCCTCGGTATTCTCCAAGATATATTAAGCCACGTATAGAAGCTTCACAAGAGGATAGTACGAATCCTCCTTTAGTGATAACCTACCGAATGCGATACGCCGAATCAGATGTTTCGAGCGAAGGACTTGCTGAGAACTTCACTGGTGATTATGAAAAATATATTATTGTTACGTTTTTTATTAATATATCTATCATATTTTTTTAGGATGCATTCCCAGTACGCGTTTATCAAGAGTACTTTCTGGAGATTCTAGTAGTTTAACACCAATAAGAATCGGTACAGTATCATCCATCAGTATATCAAATAATATTTCCGCTGACTTAATACAACCACAATATTCAAACACCAGCCAAGGAAATTCCATAAACGACGTATCTGAGTACTACCAGGACAACAAATCTTGTGACATTCTATCCACACCGTCGTTATCAATTTACCTGGAGGACATTTCGGAAAAAGGGAGTGATGAAGAAACCGAAATTAAAGTTGAAATACAAGAAGAAACTAGCGATGAAGTTAAAGAACGTACTTTAAAAAGTGAAAGAGAGCGTGATGAATATATCGGTGGAGTTGAAGATAAAGCGATTGCTGCCACTGAAGATAAATGTTTCTCAGTTTATATTGAAGATGAAAGCATAGAAGTATCGTATGAAGAAAAAAACATTCAAATCGATTTAGATACAGAAATAATAGAAGACGATAGTATTTTAGAACAAGCTGATGCTGAGGATATTGATGAAATAAAACAAGATAGTGATACACAATTGACAATAGTAAGCCCACGTTATCTGTACCAACCGGGATTCATTATTTTTTCAATTTTAATTTCCAGGATGACGCAACAACGATTACAGAAGACCAACAAGTAATGCCTGAGGAGGAAAAACAAGTTATCGACGTAAAAGAAGCTACCGACGTATTTACTTACACTTGTAAAAAGGAGTTTAAGAAACGTTCTTGTGACACGCAAGTATCTGAAAGTGAACAGCTTGATTCGGAGAAAACTAATGAAAATGCTGAAAGTACAACTGTACCAAAAAGCAGTTCTGTCGATACAGAAACTTACGTTTGCAACAAAATATTCAAACAGCTTCGAACAGCTGAAAAACCACAACCCGAGTCATCTAGGACGGATAAAGGTAAGTTAACAGCGGAGAAAAAAAAAGCATTTAAAAAAAAGGCCGGTTTTCACCCGTGTTGCCAATTTTCCCGGTCCCTGGAAAATGAGTGCATTGTATTCCGAATAAAAATATTGGTTCAGAGAGTAGACATAGTAAGCTTTCAAATTTCATTTAATAACAAAATAATGAACATTAGTTCTTCATTTTCGCTTGTTTACAAGATTTGTGAGAACTCCGAAAACAACTGAAAAATGCAAATAAATAAATAAACTTTTTATTGAAACGCCACAAAGATACTGCAAAAAAAATTTCTAGGAACATTCAAGACCTCCCCAGACTCCATTTGAAAAAACAAGGGATAATAAACCATATAAAACAAATAAAATGTCAATGATTCAATGGAAGAGGCCAAAATATTGGGGAAAAATAACATTGGCCACTTTTTTCAATGTCCTCGACGGACGAGAACGGGGTTTAAGGTACACATATTGATACCTACGGATATTCCCATTACAATGAACTTTAAATCATCGAAAAATATTAATTTTTGACCGAGTTCTGGAAGAATTTGTCCGCCGGTTTACAAGTTAATGTTATAGACGGTAGCATTTCTAGAGGTAGTGCAGCCGCGTAAGCGAGGGGACGTTTGGATACGATTATCTCGAAAACTATTGAATTCTAAAAAGAAAATTATTAGGACCATTTTTGTAGATAATTTAACGACCTTCACTTTTTACCTGAACAAAAATTGTCCAAATTGCATATTTCGGGAGATAACGGCGAGAAACCGTTTTTGGGGGGGCGTTGGGGTCATTTTGGGCCCTTAGCCAAGGGGCAATCTTGGAGAACTTTTTCTCCCTTTGAAGTACCTGTCAAGACCTACAAATCAAGCCAAAAAAAATTATTGGACAAATATATTGATAGGTTTGCCTATTTTCAGGTCTTCAGTTAATGGACTAAATTTATTTTTTTTATAGACGAAGAATTTGAAGATGCTATTGATCAATTTCCTAATCCAGTGGGTACTGATACGTCTCCAAAAATAAAGACGCATAAAACTGTGCACGTCAAACCAATTATTCCTAGACTGGACATTCCAGAATCCCAGAAAAGAAAGTCTAGGAAAGGTGCTGAAAACGTTAAACATATTTATTCAACAAAGAAAACTCACTCAACTAATAGTCGATTGGAAAAACCGGGTTCGCCTAAAAGTAGTAAGCGTTCTACCTTCACCACTTACTATTGTCTATCGCCTACCAGGAGATCCAGTTTGATGGCACAGAATTTCAGACAAAAACAGTTGGCGAAAAAATTGGAAAGTTTGATTTCGCCACCAGAACCACTGGACTTACCAAGCACGCAAAAACCGAAATTAAGAAGTTGGAGTACGAATAAAAAGGAAGAAAAAAAAGTACCAGTCTGTTCAAAACACGAAAAGATGTTGATAGAAAGAAGCAAAAAAGATGAAGATAAAAAGCGCAGGGAAAAGCAAGAAAAAAGAGAAAATTGTAGTAAAGATTCTAGTAGACAAAAAAGTAGTGCAAACAGAGGAGATCAAAGTAGTGAAAAGAGAAGTTCCAGACCGGAAGTTGATACACGTATTTTAAATGGTATTCCGAAAGATTCTAAAGAAGATATGCCTGCTCAAATTATACATAAAGACACTGAAATCATTGCTCTGAGGAATGCCTTAGCAGTAAGTAACATTTACATAGTTTTATTGAGAGTAAATTATGGAAATGAAATTTATTTATTTCTGGCGGCTTAAATAACAAACCAAATGCGTAAGTAAAGTCTATCAGTGGAATAACGAACCTATTTCGTGCGATCGTTGATGTTTTATGTAGCTGGGCCATACGAACGTGCACTGCGAGCTCTTTCAAACATCCGCGCTGCACTCTTCTCCCCTTTGACGGTCTAAAACTAAGCCGTGCTTTTAATAGGGATAGGTCGCTGCATTTAGTCCAGCGCAAAGTAGAATACGGTGGGTTCCAGATATCTAATTTTTTCGCCAATTTCTTGTTTAAAGGATTTAAGTCGTAGCTAGTTCAACGTTATAGAGTGCGGAGTGCGGGGGTTTCTGTATATTGTTGACAATTATTATATAAACTGTGAACTATCGAGGTGGTCTTCAATTGCATTAATATAAAGAAAAGGATAGAATTAAAAGCCATTTTACCAGATAATACTATTGGAAAAACTTGTGTAAGTATAGGAAAAAAACTGTACACTTAAATTAAGTAGATATTTAGCGGACGAAATGTTTACCACGAGCCTCCACTGATTTCTGTTGATACTCAAACTTATATTTTATTGCTGCCAAGTCTTATTTGCCATCTTTTGATACTGGTAATGAATTATTGAACCAGGATATACGATATGGTAGAAGTTCTTCCAAAAAAAAAAATGTTGTAACAAGGATACAGTTTATTGGGTGATTCCAAAGTGAGGGTCAGGATACGTGTTTGCCGGAAGATTAAATGCTTTATAGCCCAGTCAGAAAATTTAAAATAAGATACATAGATATTGATACGAGATAATATCGGAGCAAAATAGAATAGAACTGATTTTAAGCTAGTGTCGGGTATTTTAAAAGTTTTAAACTAACTATGTACTGATTGAATCTATTTTATTTCACCACCTGATGTCATTCATCTTTTAAGAAGGTCTCTAGCCACTTGTCTATAGGCATGTCCACGACAGTTGACAATACCTTGGTGGTAAAACAATAAACAATAAACACGATCAATAATTATCAAACAACAAACAGCTATTAACCTTTATTATACAGGGTGTATCAATCTTACGACAAACTTCGGTATAAGGGTTATTTTAAGAGTTATCAAAAAATGTTATTAACAAAAATAGTAGATGGGCTGAAGGTCCATATTTTGAAATTATATCGAACTATTCAGAGTGATGCATAACTCCGTTACAAACCAAACATATTGTTTTTTAAATGGGAGCCCCTGTATATTATACCGAATTCGGATTGGTTACATGGGCTTTGCCACGTTTTACAGTGTCCTTCAAAAGATATGGACATGTTTATGTGAAAATCGTAGGTAAATCAACGCTCTATAGCTTGTTGTACGTTGAAGAAAAACAATGTATTTTGCCAAACAGAGTTTAGTAACATGATGCAATATCTCCGTATCCTATTAAATTTCAATTATATTCTTTTTATATACACGGTGTACCCAAAGTTTATAAAAACAGAGTTATCTGGTAATATTTATTTTTGCTATAAAATACAGGGTGTTCCATTTGAAATAAGAAAGAAAATGACAGGTTGGAGTTTCCGTTCATCCTGTATACAAGAAAGAATATAATTGAAATTCAATGGGATCCGGAGGTATTGCATCGTATTACAAAACTCTGTTTGGCAAAATACATTTTTTTTTCATTAAGGTACAACAAGCTACAGAGCGTTGATTTGCCTACGATTTTCACATAAACGTGTCCATATCTTTTGAAGGACTCTGTATAACGTGGCAAAACCTTATATCAAAAGATTCAAAAACATGTAACCAATCCGAATTCGGTATAACATACAGGGGTTCCCATTTGAAAAATCATAAGTTTGGTTTGTAACGGAGTTATGCAGCACTCTGTATAGCTCGATATAATTTCAAAGTATGGACCTCCAGCACATCTACTATTTTTGTTGATAACACTTTTTGATGTCTCTTAAAATAACCCATATACCGAAGTTTATCGTAAGATTGGTACACCCAGTATATTATTAAATATGCAAGCTCAACAATTAAAATAACTTAAAAAGTACACTGGAGCAAAACCAACTAAACTCAAACACGATCTATCATTATAAATAGACATAACCTCACTATTAAGTAAGTACCACGTGTTCTGAACGCTTTGCTTATTTTTTTACCACCAGGCTGCTATCAAAATAGTTTGTGACGTCACGTGGACATGCCCTATTTAAATTTTGGATTTGGCTATATCTTCAACTAGCACTTATCTGTAACATTGAGTTATAGTGTGGAAGCTCTCTGACTCTGACTAAATGTTAACTCTTAAAATAACCTGCCCTAAGATTGTTGAACTAAACTGTACAATATTCTAGCATTGTTAGTTCAAAATTGAATCAACCTCTTATTGATGATATAATTTTTTTTCTTAAAATCATCTTGATATTTCTGGTTTCTGACTGGGCTATTAATTTTCAGAAAGAATGTAACAAATTGGGATGGTCTCCACGCACATCCAGCAACATTAGAAGGCCGACGAATAGAGGGATGTAGGACAGGACACGTCAGTGATCTGAATATATTTTACGATGTACATAATAAACTGATATTTGTATATGTTTTACAGCAACTCAAATAAACATTTCTGGTAATCAACGGTGACTTTTGCAACATTCTTTCTTGAAAAAATGGGTTTCAGAAGGTTTTAGCAAAGCTTAAGAGCGTAATTTTCAATCCCTCGGAAATACAGTAAGAATTGCCACCGCCATTTTGTAATAACGTGAAAAATCACACTACAAATGGTAGTTCTACCCTTCTATATTTCATCTATGCGACGTTAGATGTTTTCCACGCGGAGCTAAGTCGTCATAAGATGACTTTTGGAACGTATTCGTTCACTTGGATCGCTTAATACACAACTTGTTCAATTGAAACCCATCTTTGGTCAGGTTAGCCTTGGAAACAATTGTAATCATTCAACTGACGTTTTCCAACATTAGTAGTGTATGCAAACGTCACACTGATCTGTTTATTTCGTTTATATTTGACAGCGATTTTAAAAGTATTGTGACTTTGAAATGGCGTTTGTTGTTAACAATCCGTCCAAATATGATAATGCTCGGCCTCATGTTGCCAACGTAGTGAAAGAAAATCTGCAACGAAAGAAATGGTGGATATTAGGGCATCCACCCTATAGTCCCGATTTATCGCCTTGCGATTTTCACATCTTTGGGCCACTAAAAAAGGTGTTAAAAGGTAACCGTTTTCAGTCGGACGCAGAAGTACAAAACGCTGTGAAAGAATTCTTCCAGCAGCAGCCACAAGAATTCTATAAGCAGGGTATACATCGATTGGTGAAACAGTGGGATATGTGCCTCAATTGTAGTGGTAGTTATTTGTAACTGTACTTGTCAATAAATTTTTCCTGGACCAAAGATGGGTTTCAATTGAACAAGCCTCGTACAATAAATCAAATTGTTGAGAAAATAGTACCTGTTTTATATTTTATTTTACAATTTGACAGGGCAGACAATTTTTAATACAATTTTCACTTTTAGACTTAACAATTTGAATTGTTCCAAAAATTGAACTAAATATTGCACAAGAAATAGTCTAATCTAAAATGACCTTAACATCAACTATCATTTCAAATTAAGCCCTTATTACAGTTTTGTACTTATTTGAACAAATTCGTATATTCTCCAATAGCGTGACTTTTAATGACAGGTCGCTATATTTTGCGACTACTGTTTTTCTACTTAACATACCAATGACTATTTGATAGTTTGAACTGTCATTTAGACATAAATATCTTTGAAAATGTAAAAATGCGCGAATCCAAATGGCGACAATTCTTCGGGCTCATCTTGTAAGTACTTCACAGCAAATTTTCACAACTTAATATATTTGCTTGTTAAAAAAGAAGTAGTTTCGTGGTTTCATCAAATTTTCTCCACATCTTTATTGTTAATATCATTAAAAACTTAGCCGAGTATAAATATATATTGAAAATATTTTGTAGGCAAAAGAATCTTATTGTATAGAACAGAAAAAGATCGCTGCGGCTGCCATAGAACAACTAGACAGCATAAAAAAAGTTGTAGAAGAACGAGATACCTTGAGAAAAAAATTAGAATGCTCTCAAGAGGAACTAGAAAAACTTAGGGTACTTTTTTGTTGTTATGGTTCTGTTTGCAGATTCCTTTTTATGTATATTTGGTTTTTCTTTTCAGAAAAATATCGCGCAAAGAAATAATTTCGCTTTACAGACTCCATCAAGAGGTGACGCCGAAACAGCTGCTTGTAATTTGCCCTCAAGACAACAAAAGAACTCTACAGACAATGATATTAAACAATTAGAATTGGATATCGAGCAGATGCGTCGTCAAGACATTACTCCCGAAATTGAAGCTAAAGTAATAAGAAAGGAAGTCGAAGTATTAAAAAAATACTGTTCCAAGCTTTCAATCATACAAAAAGAAAACTATGAACTCAAAGTACAAATATCACTGTACGAGGATACTTTCGCAGGACTTGGTTACTCACAAGGCATTCCCAACGATATAGAAGAGCTTAAATACAGAGTTGAAGCTGTCAACGATACTAAACGCGAACGAGATGAATTGAGGGAAAAAGTTAAGAAATTAGAAAAGGAACTTTGTTCTTACAAGTATTTACCCAAAGATGTCGAGGTATTTAAGCAAAGATCCTTACTTCTAGACGAAGTTTTAGCAGATAGAGCCAGACTAAGTCAAAGAGTAGAACAACTACGAGGTCTAGATCAAGAAGTTATCGTTTTAAAAAAGAAAGCAGCGAGAGTAGACGAGCTAGAAGATAATCTGATGAGATTGAACAGAGAAAAATCCTCGCTGGAAGACGAAGTAGATCAATTGAAATGTAAATTTTCAGCTGTTGAAATCGAAGGTTATAACAAACAAGCCGAAGGAGACACGCTAAGATCTAGAATGATTTGTATGGAACACGAAATTGCGACTCTCAAATGCTTTTGTGAAGACAAAGAACGGTTAAGATTAGAACGAGATCATTTGAAGAATAGTCTGGACGAGTTGATAAGGATGCAAGGGGACTATGACAATGTGAAAAAGCACATGAAATGTTTGGAAGTCTTAAAGGCTGAACGTGATATGTTTAAGTCCAAGTACGAAAATTTGATTGGTTTGGAATGCGAATGTGATATATTGAGAACTCAAGTGGAAAGAGCAAAATCTATAGAAAAGGAACGAGACTCTTTGGAAAATCAAGTAGAAGATTTGGAAGTTTGCATTGCGGAGCAGGAAAGTGAAATAAGACGATTGGTGTGTCACATAGATTTGCTGGCTAAAGGAAGGGATGAAGAACAGGAAAAGTTTAAAGAACTCTTGGTGCAAATGAGAACAGAAGTTTATAAAAAAGAAAATTTGATTGCTTCTACCGAAGAAAAGTTAAGTTTGGTACAAAGTGAACTTAAAAATTCCATTCACGGTCTTAGTTCGGAAACGCTGAAATATAAAAACAAAACGGAAAAATTGGAATCGGTAACAAGTGCATTAAATCTCGAAATGAATAGTTTAAAATCAAGAAACGCAGAATTAGAAAGTTCTCTTAATATTGCCCATGTAGAAAATCAAAAATTGATACAACACATTATGGGATTAAAAAAAGAAAACGACAATTTTTCAAAACATCTCAAAGACTTAACAGAAGATAACGTTTTTCTAATACAAAGACTAGAAGAAAAAGAAGACTCGTTGAATACTTTAAGAGAAGTTTTAAAAGATCACGAACCGATATTGGACGAATTTGAAAAATCTCAAATTCTTCGTATCGAATCATCTCGCGACACACAAACCGAAACGAATCCGATTTGTATAATAACCACGGAATTAGAAATGGCGAAAGAAGAAAACAGAAGACTCCACGAAAAAGTAACTAAGATCAGTAACTTGGCAGGAGATCATCAGCTCCAAGAACTACTCCATCACTCGAAGAGCGCTATAAGAAGAATCTCCTGGGAGTTGAACAAACAATGTAACGAATGGCACAGCTTACAAAACCAGCTAAAAGTCTTCGGATCCGATGATGAACAAGAACATGTCATGAGAGCACCAGAAAACTTTATAGTCAACTATTGTATCTCAACTGGAATTAATACAGACGTAGAAAAGTGGGATTGTATAAAAGCGAGAAGAAGAGGACAAGCCACACAAATAACTGAAAGTACAAATACGAATATAACAATAAGTAGGAATGATGTAGAAGTTGAAAGTTCTTCTTTTATAATACAAGGCGGTAGCTCGATGCCTTCAACGTCTAAAAGTTCCACACCAAAACTAGAAGCAGGTACGACTACCAAAGGCTTGGACGTTGTTTCAAAAGCAGTGGATTCCCCTTCTGCTTCTAAACTAGAAGACGTGCAAAGCGAACGAAGAACCTGTGCCAAAAAAATTGTCCGTTCAGCATTCAGTGAAGAAAACTTGAAAAAGAAAAAGGAGCACGCCGTCACCCAACAACCAGAAAAAGTAATTTACGCTACCAAAACAAAAGCTAAATCCGAAGGTGTTCAGTGGGAATACAATATATCCAGATGGAATTGTATGAAGAAACATTCAATGCCACAAACATCAATTTCAAGAAGTGTCACATCACTTGACGACGTAAAGCAGCACACAACAACCGCTTCGAATACCAAACAAATTATCTACAGCCACATTACAACGGAAGAATCAATTTTGTGTAACGCAGCTTGCCGTAAGACAACAAAAACTACTACCGCTACCCAAGAGAATATCGTCATAGTTTCCACAAAACCAGCAGTTTGTAACGCCGAAAGTCAAAAAACCGGACAGACTAATATTGCTGTACAACTTAAAGAAGAAGTTAAAAGTGAAAAATGCAACGCTGCTTGTCAAAAATCCCCACAAGTAACAACAGCAACAAAGAAAACAGACAACGTATTAGCCAAAGATGAAGAAATAGAAACGTTCGAAACAGCTAGATCATCGCCATGTAATCATTGTAGAAACCTGGAGGAGCGCATACAGATTCTCGAAAAAGAATTAACAGCAGCCAATGAAATAATTTTGAAGCTGCAAGACGAAGCCTGCGTAGGAGCTAGAGCTGTAGCAGAAAACGAAGCTTTACGTAGACATTCTACAGAAGTACAAGAAGTAGCTAAAGATCAAATAGAAGATTTGATAGAACATGTAAAGAAGGTTCAAGTTAAATCAACTACGTTGGAAGATGAAAACGAATGTTTGAATAAATGTAACTGTAGTTTGCAACTGGAAGTTAGACAACTGTCTAAATTAATTCAAGAGCTTCAAAAGCAGAATAATGAGCTGATAGCTCGTAACGCTGCTTTGGAAAAAGAACTGAATGATGATTCCGAGCTATCCAAATTGAGAGATGAATTAAAGAAAGCTTTAGGGGACAAAGCGGATATGGAAAAGTTGTTGGCTAATGATATGGTTAGCCGTACAAAGCGAAATACATTACTAGAAAATGACCTGGGATCACTGGCTGATCAAAATAAAGATTTGAAGAACGAAATTGATCGACTTAAAGCAAATTACGGAGATTTGGAAAAGAATTTAGCTAACGCACTCGAAGAAAACAAACGATTGATGGGTGAATTGAACAAAACTAAACAGGAATTGAAACAGCTTAGAGAAACTACAGCAGATCTTAGTGAATTGAACGCATTACGTAATGAAAACGAGAATTTGTTACGGAAAATAAAAGCCCAAACTTTAGAAACTAACGAATTATTGGCTAAATTGAAAACTCCACACGTAGATATACCACCGCTACCGGTAGATATGAAAGATAAAGGAGTTTTGAACACAGTTTGCCAGGATCTGGAAAGTCAGCTGAGAGGTTTGGAAAAATCCAGAGATATACCGACAGAAGCAACGGAAGATTTACATAAAATTTTAACGGAATTATGTAAACGTTTAGGTAAGATATAACGATGGCTTAAAGGCCGATTCATGCAACGTGCATTATAATTACATTTTCATTACATTATAACTTCACTTAAATTACATTATCACTTCCTAATCAAACCAGTTCATGCAGCGAATTAATTATGAACTGACAAGACTGGCAAATTGATAAACGTCATATTATTTGAATCGTTTGTGGTTGTGCTAGAAGGTCAGTTATCTGTAATTATTTGGAAGTTATGAGGCTCTCTTAGCAAAAACGTGTTGGAATATATCAGTTTCACTACTTTTAAAAGTATTAGTGGCTGCTCGAAATAGAAGGAGACCTCGGAATGACAGCTGTTTACCATAGACATAAACATTATATTATATATCTCTATGGTTTTCACTAAAAATATAATGTAATTATAATTAAATAGTTGGAAGTAGACCAACTTCTTAATGCATTAGTGTATTAAGGTACATTTACATTCAATTACGCGCGTGCTTAATCTCTTGCTTAATTGACATTTCACATAATGATCATTTACATTGGTTCTAAATTTTTGGAGTTGGATACCTTTAAAAATCAAAATAATGGACGAGAATAAGATTAAATGTTTAGTATTATGCTCTCTAGCATCTATCGTAATAACGTTACATAAAAAAACCGCCCAAAAATTGTGTGAGAAAGAAAATTCGCAAAAAGAAGGTTTTGGGTACTAGACATTTATATAGCAATATTTAGTGTGGATTTATGCAGCAACATTTAACAATTATCAATTAGCATTTAACAATTAACATTTATCATTTAACAATTAGTAAAACTGCCATCGTTTATGCAGACACAATTATAAATTAGGAGAAAATAGTAAGCATGCGCAAAAGCTCGAGATTCTAGTTACAATAACCCTACATTTTATGTCTATTTGTGCATTGGGACAATTTTGAAGGTGTATAGTAGAATTGAAGACTCTTTTTCTTTTATGAGTACAACTTGAAAATAAACAAACACCCAACATAACCCCAAGTCAATCGCTTTTCTATGAAAAAAGTAAGGATCTGCGTACTAGTTGCGCACTAGATGAAAATTCGGTACATTTAATTTAAGAAAGTTAAAAGTTGGCCAACTTCGTAATTGTTAAATGATAAATGATAATTGTTAATTGTCTGCATAAATGGAGTCATAGTGAAATGAGTAGTTCAACTTATAATTGATAAATGTTAATTGTTAAATGCTAATTGATAATTGTTAAATGATGCTGCATAAATCCACACTTAGCATACTATTAGCAATATGTGATACAAAATATAATTTTATCTTTGTTGATATTGGGTCTTATATTGAGCACATAGTGATGGTGGCATATTAAAAAATTCCACATTTGGAAAAAACAGGCACATTAAATATACCAACAAGTAAACTTCTTCCCCATACTGCAGATGAAGTGCCAACATTTTTTATTTGTGATTAAGCTTTTCCTCTTCAAAGGAATTTAATGAGACAAAATTGATCATAAAATTTTCTTAACAATCATAACATAACCTTAAAATTTTAAATGAAATTTTAAGGTTATGTTATGATCGTTAAGAAACTTTTATGATCATTTATGTCTCATTGAATTTCTTTGAAAAGGAAAAGCTTCATCACCAATAAAAAATGTTGGCACTTCATCTGCAGTATGGGGAAGAAGTTTACTTGTTGGTATATTTAATGTGCCTGCTGAAAGGTTTTTTCCAAATGTGGAATTTTTTAATATGCCACCATCACTCTGTGCTCAATAAGACCCAATATCAACAAAGATAAAATTATATTTTGCTACACATATTGCTAATAGTATGCGAAATAAATGTCTCATAGGTACCCAAAACCTTCTTTTTGCGAATTTTCTTTCTCACACAATTTTTGGGCGGTTTTTTTATGTAACGTTATTACGATAGATGCTAGAGAGGATCATACTAAACTTTTAATCTCATTCTCGTCCATTATTTTCATTTTTATATAATATTATTGAAGGTCTTTGATTGAATGCTTTTTACTTTTTAGAAGATGCAGAGCAGCGTGCTAAAAAGGCTGAAGAGCTGCTTAGTACGATGAAGGTCAGTGACCCAACGGCTATGTTGAACGATGATTTGAACAAGTGTCGAGCGAAGCTAGCTCAAGTGGAATTGGAAAATGAAAGCTTGAGAAAAGGAAGAGAAGAAATGGATCGCATTAAAGCAGAGTTGGTCAGCAGTAAGGGAGATTATGAGAAACGCTTAAAGGAAAATGCTGCCTTGCAAGAGCTCATTGACAAATTGAAAGCGGAAAATGGGAAATTAATAGCTGCTGCTTCAGAAACGCCTGGTGATAGTAACCTGAGAGACGAAATAAATAAATTAAAACAACAAATTGGACAGTTGGAATCGGAGAATGCGGGACTTAAAAATAAAGTAGCCGAACAAAGACGCAGCTTTGATAAAATAGATCAACTACAACAAGCTATAGGACAGACCAAACAAGATTTATTAAAAGCTGAAAATGAAATCGAAAGATTGAAAAAGGAATTGGAGAATAGTTTGAATAGTAGAAAAGACGACGGTGATAAAGTGGATAAAATGGAGAAGGAAAGAACTAAAAATCTCACTACTATACAAAATTTAGAAAGCGAAATCGCCAGATTAAAAAAAGAACTTGAATTATCCTTAAGCGCAGCTAAAGATTCTTCATTGGGAACATCGGATTTACAGAAGGAAATAGCAAACCTTAAACTTAAATTGGATCAACTAGAAGGAGATAATTCAAAGTTGAATAAGGAACTGGGAAATGCTTTAGCATCTCTTAAACTTACTAGCGAGAAATTGGAACAAAAAATAAAAGAAAATGAGACATTGGTTAAACAGAATGCTGCTAATGCTGAACAAATGCAAAAGCTCAAATCTCAGTTGGATAAAGCAAATATTGACGCTCAATCAGCAGTTAATGCTAATAAAGAGCTGGAAAGTTTGAAGGATCAAATTAATAAATTACAAGCTCAGAATGCAAAATTTCAATCGGCTAGTAAAGCAGAAGGTAAAGTAGAGGAACTAGGAGATCTGGTAGCTAAATTGCGGCAGCAGATAGCCGGTTTGGAAGGGGAGAAGTCTAAATTACAAAAGGATTTTGAAAAATCTAAAAATGAACTTGAGTCAGCGTTGGCGAAAGGTAAAGTACCGGTGGTACCAACGGAACAATTGGGTAAATTAGAAGCAGAAAATGCGAGGCTAAATAAGGAACTAAATACTGCTTTGGATAACTTTGCTAAAGTAAATGCTACAATTTTACAAAATCAAGAAGAGATTAAAAACTTGAAACAAAAAATTGCTCTACTTGAATCCGAAAACGCACAGCTAAAAAAACAAATCATCGATATACAGGACGGATCTAAAGCATCTACTGCTGAATTGGCAAAGCTTAAATCTGGAGAATCTGCTTTAAAACAACGGCTTGCTGTGCTTGAATCGGAAAATTTAAAACTGAAAAAGGACTTGGACGTGATGGCTGCTGAAGTTAAAAATTATCTCGCTCAAATTGAAAACCTTAAACAAACCAATAGTAAACAACAGAAGGAAAATGAAAGATTGGCACAAAGTTTAGAAGCTGCAATTAAAGATATTAGTCCGAAAGATGAATCTGCCATATGGAAGCAAAAAGCGTTGCAAACAGAAGAAGCTTTGAATAAACTTAAAAAAGATCTCGAATCAGTAATGGATGATCATAGGAAATGTCCGAACACTATTTCCCAGCTAGGCGAAGAAAACAGTAGGCTGAAGAGTAAATTGACAGATTTAGAAAATCAAATAAACAAATTGAAAAATCAGTATGAAGGAGCTATGGGAGATTCGTTGAAAAACGTATCAGCGCTGGAAAAATTGAAAGGAAGTGAAAATAAGCTTAAGGGAGTCGTTTCGAAATTAGAAATGGAAAATTCAAAGCTACAAAATGATTTGACTGTGCTTAATTTAGAATTGGGGAAGATGGACTCGTTATTGAATAAATCCAAAGAAGAAGCAGTTAGTTTGAAGCAGAAAAATGCATCGCTGGAAAGCACGATTATAAAACTTAAAAGTGATTTAGATTCTGCTTTGAGTGAAAAAGAAAAATTGCAAAAAACACTTAACCAATTAACGAATGAAGCTTCTAAGCAAAAAGAGAGAATAGCTCAGCTAGAAGCTGAAAATGCTAAATTGAAAAAAGAGCTAGATAATTTGGCTGCTAGTGCTAAAAAGGAAGTACCAGCTTTCGATGATGCGAAGCTGAAAGAAAAACTAGCACAGCTAGAAAGTGAAAATAATAAACTTAAAACGGAGTTAAACAGTGTACTAGATGAAGCTAAGCAAACCGCAAATGCGAAAGATAAAGAATTAAAAAGTAAACAACAGTTAGCCAATTTGGAAAATGAGCACAGTAAACTTAAGAAGGATTTGGAAAAGGCTTTGAAAGACGCCGAGGCAGGAAGTAGTTTAATTTCTCAGTTGAAGAACGAAAACGCAAAGTTAAAACAAAAAATCAACCAATTAGAAAACGAAATGTCTGGTTTGAAGAAGGATTTAGATAGCGCGTTAGATCAAACTAAAAAAGAGGTGAGCGGTAAAGGAGCAGCTCAAGATGATGATAATAAGTTGAAACAAAGACTTGCTCAATTAGAAAAGGACAGGGAGAAGTTGAAAAAAGATTTGGAACAAGCTTTAAAAGATGCTAGTGCTAAGAGTGACACAACAGCAGATTTACGTAACGAAAATTCGAAACAAAAACAGTTGGTGGCTCAATTACAAGCGGAAATTTTGAAACTTCAAAGTAAGTTGGATGCGCAAGAGAAATTAGCAAAAAAAGCAGCGGCTGATGATGAAATAGATGATTTAAGAAAGAAGCTGAAACAGTTGGAAAAGGAAAATACTAGTTTGAAGACAAATCTTGATGGAGCGTATGGAGATGCTAAAAGTGCAACTGATTCAAATTCAAAGCTTGTAGATGAAAATGCTAAGCTGAAGAAGAAGCTGCAAGAATTACAAAAGGAAATAGATGGTTTGAAGAAAGAGTTGTCGGAGTGTGATAAAGAAAAAAAAGCGTTGACTGGAAATATTGCAAAGTTAAAAGAACATGAGGCTAGTTTGAATAAGCAGTTGAGTGAACAAGAAGCTACGAATTCTCGTTTAAAACAAGCTTTAGATGCGTCTGGATCCGGGAAGAAGAGGTCGGAAGAAAATATAGCGTTGAAGCAAAGTTTGTCGAAAGCTGAAAACGAATTAAAGCGATTGAAGAATGGTATTGATGATGCTATGAACGATGTTAAGAAAAAAGCGAACGAAATACAAAAATTAAAAGATGATATATCGAAACTTAAAGTGAAATTAGCGGAATTGGAAAAGACGAATGCGAAATTGAAATCTGATTTAGATTCTTGTATTTCCCAAAATGGGAAATTGAAGAAGGATCAAGGGGATAATTTGGCTTCGATGAAAGATTTGAAAGACCAGCATGATAAAGACGTGAAGAATTTAATGAAGAAAAACGAGGAAAATATCGCGTCGTTGAAAAAACAGCACCAGAGCATGATCGATGATTTAAACAATAAACACGATAAGGAACTTAAAGCTTTACAAGATGCTCTTAAAAAATCAAAAGAAGCTTTGGCGGAAATTACCGGCGAACGGGATAAACTAAAAAAACTCTTGGAGGAGCAGAAAAGAAAGAGTTTGGATATAAAAGATAAAGTCGAGCAAGTCGAAGACGTTATTATGAAAGAGAGAAGAAAGAGCAAAGAGGAAAAACAAAAATCTAAAGTTCTAGCGGAAAAAATGGATGCTCAAGCTAGAAAAATTGATATGCTTAAAAGAAAAAGTGAGGAATTGGAAGTATTGAATCAGGAATTGATCGACAAAGCATCTAAAGCTGAAAAAGAAAGGGATTCGTTGGAAAAAAGTAGTCTTGTTCTGAAAGAAAGCTTTGAAAGAGAGATTAGAAAAAGTGTGGATATGCAAAAAGACATGGACGTAGTAAAGAAAATGATTGCTGGCAAAAAGGATGTAAGTACCTAATACGTTTTTTTTTGTTATAAATTGTCGAGGTTACCGAAACATTTTATTTGTATGTATGTATGTATGTATTCTAAGGAGAGTCTCAGAAACTAGTAGTTCCTTTAGTCCCATTTCCCGGAGGAATTCCAGGATGTCTGCAGGCTTCAACTTAGGTAAATGTTCCTCTTCTATCCAGTAATCTCCCAGGTGCTGTCCTTTAGGATTCTGAAGTGCTGTGTAGTTGAAAAGTATGTGGATGGAGGTTTCTTCTTCCATTTCACAAAATCTGCATTCTTCTTCCTCCACTATTTTGAGCTTTTTCAGGTGCCCATCCAGGCGACAATGTCCCGTAAGGATCCCTGTTAAAACTCTTAGCGCAGTTTTACTTTGACTTATGCATTAATTTTATCTCAACAGGTTGTAGTCACCCAGAAGAGTATTTGATTGTTTACTCGATCGAGTTCGTCTTCCCATAGTATCAAAAAATCGTTGGTCAGCTAACTTCATAGTTGTATTTTTTTAGAGAAGTGACATTTATTATTTGTTGTTATGCTTGTGAGGTGTTTAGTTGGACTTGGTTGACGAAGGGCTATTTGTGTTTAGTGAATACGTTAGATTGGAAACATGTGCAAACCCAATGAAAAACATTGGGAAGTTATTTTTAATAGTTCAATTAACCTATTTTTGGGTAAAGTGAATGGATCATTATTCACTCTTACAGCCAGTTTCATAATCGGTGGTTAACTCCTAGGGTCAAGTAACCTTGACCGAAACTTTAACCCTCACTTTAACCAGGGACATGTTTCACAATCATTATTCATCTGCAGGTCAGGTAACCATGACTGTTCATTAATTTTTGTTGCGTTGGTATGAAATCCAACACTGATTTTCATGTTTCATGTCGATTGAAACAAAAAAGTTGTGTGGTTATGTTTATTTTATGTCTAAGTGACGACAAATTTTTGAATAAAATAGTGCTTCAAATTTAATTATGGAAACACAAATAAGTAAGAGATGTTCCAACTTTTCTAAAGAAGAGGAACATCTATTGGTTTCTTTAGTGAGTAAATATAAGAACATAATAGAATCTAAAGAAACCAATGCGGTGACCTGGAAGATTTCTTCTCAGAGCCTTTTTATAGTTCTCTTGGACAAACTAAATCTACAGAAAAAATCGTAATTGTCGAATTCCTCAAAATAATCGGATCTAGGCCTTATCATTTTTGGTCTTCTTGGTTCCTCATCACTACTATATGTATTTACCTCATAATCGTTCATTTTCCACTCAAAAAAATATGCTAACAGATACCACGTTTTGTGACAGATACGTGACAGATACAGCAATAGCTTTAATTGTTAGGTTAGAATCTCCAGGTTATTATTATTACCACTAGATTTTCTGGTGGTTAAATATTCTGAGAGTTAACCATAACTTGAACCCTTTACTGAACAATGTGAAACACTTGTTTTGAGGTAACCAAGGGTTATTTGTTAACCTCAGGATAACTTGACATTGTGAAACCGGGCCTAAATGATCGTCTATTTCTTACAAGACGTAGATTGTCTCTTGCTCTAGCAAGCCTTTCATGTTGCCACAATCCTACATGAACAATGGGTAGCATTTTAACAATGACCTATAATATTTAATATATTAACAAATTGATGAGTATTATTTAAAAAACTAGACGTACCGAATTTCTAATACTTAAATCAATTTATTTGAAAAAACCACAGACACTAAAGCTGCATTTACATTCAATTCCAAGTCAAATTTGTTTTGAAATTGGCGTGTTTGTCATATGAGGCAGCACAGTATCATTTACATTGGAAAAAATTCTAATCTGACTTCAAAGTGCACTTCGAAGTGGGACAAACAGTTTGCTGATGGCAAATAAAAATTTAAGAAATGTCTAATTTTGAGGTTAAGCTGCAGGTCATCAGGTCATGTCATTTGTTTAATGCCGTTTAATCACAGCAGAACTTCCAAGAAGCACTATTTTCTTATTAGTGTCCATTTCGTTTAATTACACAGGTAGGTAAATAACATACAAATTTTAATTACTGGACAAATATCAACCACGGACATAACCTATAAATTTCTTCAATGAAAATGATAAATTATCAAATGTCAAACTGGGCCTGGACTTCGAAGTGAATGTAAATGCAGCTTAATAATAAACAACAGACATAACCTCATAAATTCAATATACTGTGGTTCGTTCATCTCGACAGCTTAGGAGTCGTCGAGTGATTTCAATCGAGTCGAGGGGAAAAATCGAATTTCGTGTGTGACATTTTGATCGACTTGCCAAAATTCGTCGAGTAATCGAGCTTCGTGCTCCCACTACTGATCTTCTATATTTCTCAGCTCTACCTATTTCTTCCAATATTACATGGGGGTTGATTCCGCAAAAGGGTTCAGGCCCCCAGAAGGGTCTTTGCTAGTTCATCTGCAATTTTATTTCCTTCTTTTCCAGTGTGTCCTGGAATCCATAGTAAGGTGACTATATTGTTCTCGCCTAGTTCATTGAGTTTGTCTAGGCATTCCCACACCATTTTGGAACTGATTACACAAGAGCTCAGTGCTTCAATGGCTGCTTGACTATCCGACATTATTATAATCCTTTGTCTTTTGTATCCTTTATCAATATTGAGCTGGGCGCACTTTCTTATGGCGTGGATTTCCGCTTGAAAGATACTTGGGGTTTTTCCTAAGCTTTCAGAGTGTTTGGTTCCTGGCCCGAACACTCCTATCCCAGTTCCTTCTATTGCTTTTGAGCCGTCTGTGTACCATTGAATGGCATTCTTTCCAATTCTTGGATCCCATTCCTTCTTGTTGCTTAATTCCGTAAAGAATTTCTTTGAAAAGTTATACTTTTTCACATACCGTCTTGTGGCATGTCCCAGGTTGTCTGATTTCTAAGAAGTGAGGA
Source organism: Galerucella pusilla (assembly GCA_910591695.1). Taxonomy (NCBI): domain Eukaryota; kingdom Metazoa; phylum Arthropoda; class Insecta; order Coleoptera; family Chrysomelidae; genus Galerucella; species Galerucella pusilla. The sequence continues at coordinate 37,796 of CAJUYI010001449.1, forward strand.
GGTTGTTTTTTCTAATGATTCCCTCTCATTTTATTTTAAGAAACTAAAAGCGGAAACGTTCAAAACTGTATCGTTAGATGGAAGAATGCCGGATGTAATCGCCATAACTACACCGTTGTCAGAAAAAGAACTGAAATTCTTCGGTAAAAAAATTTGTACTTGCGAACCTAACCTACAAACCATTATCAATAAAATGGCCACCCAAGGTATACAATCATTAACAATTGAAGAATTGCAATTTTTGCATTATAAACTTTGTGACGCAACGGCAGATCAACTAGCGAAAATGGGACAAAGTGCTGGTGTGTTGAAGCCTAATGAAAACGATAAACTGGGTCTATTAAGAAGAATAGCGTCTTTGGAAGGGGATCTTTTGAAGAAACAAAAACACGCGCAACAGAAAGGTTTGTTTTATTTATATTTAATTTGTTTTTTTATATAAATTTTCCACGTTTTTCAGTTATTGCCATGCAATACGCAGTAAAGTTGGAAAAAGAACGCTTGTACGATTTAAAAATGAATTTGGAAGAAGAGAAGAAGAAAAACGGCGAACTTCTCAGTCAAATTGACTCACATTCGAAAATCGTGGAAAATATTAGAGAAGAACGGGATTCAATTCAACGTCAGAAAACGTATCATGAACAAAAACTCGAACAATACATGTAAGTACAGGTGAAAGAATTAATAGAATAGTCCAGTAACTGAAGACCTGAAAATAGGCAAACCTATCAATATATTTGTCCAATATTTTTTTTGGCTTGATTTGTAGGTCTTGCGACAGGTACTTCAAAGGGAGAAAAAGTTCTCCAAGATTGCGCCTTGTGAGAACTCCGAAAACGACTGAAAAATGCAAATAAATAAATAAACTTTTTATTGAAACGTCACAAAGATACTGAAAAAAAATTTCCAGGAACATATAAATAAAATGTCAATGATTTAATGGAAGAGGCCAAAATATTGGGGAAAAATAACATTGGCCACTTTTTGCAATGTCCTCGACGGACGAGAACGGGGCTTAAGGTACACATATTGATACCTACGGATATTCCCATTACAATGAACTTTAAATCATCGAAAAATATTGATTTTTGACGAGTTATGGAAGAATTTGTCCGCCGGTTTACAAGTTAATTTTATAGACGGTAGCATTTATAGAGTGCAGCTGCGTAAGCGAGAGGACGTTTGGATGCGATTATCTCGAAAACTATTGCATTTTGGAAAAAAATGATAGGGACTATTTTTGTAGATAATTTAACGACCTTCCCTTTTTACCTGAACAAAAATTTTCCAAATTGCATATTTCGGGAGATAATGGCGGGAAACCGTTTTTTGGGTGGCTTATGGGCCATTTTGGACCCTTAGCCAAGGCGCAATCTTGGAGAACTTTTTCTGCCTTTGAAGTACCTGTCAAGACCTACAAATCAAGCCAAAAAAAATTATTGGACAAATATATTGATAGGTTTGCCCCTTCAGTTACTGGACTAAAATGGCAGTTATGTCAAACTAAGGACACTGAAAATCTTATTTTGACAGTACAGCTATTGATAGTTTCACATAAAAAGCAGCCACGTGAAGTTGCAGTCGTATGCGCAAGCTTATTGTTAAAACCAGTGCCATATTGTACAATTGACATTCGACTTCAAATCAGTAACTTCACGCTGCTTATTCTTATGTGAAACGGAGTGTATATGTCGAATTATATGTCTATGGTCCTATTTGTGAACCAAAATTTTATTTATAGCGTTACCATTGAAGAGGAGCGAGCAAAAACTCGAAATCTGGAAGACGAGCTCGACAAAGAAAAAACGAACGTGCTCCATCTCAAATCTCTGTTAGAAACAGAAAGAGATAGAGCCAGGCTGAATAAAAGAAAAGATACTGAAGCGCTAGAGGTTGAACAGTTTTTATTTATTTTTTCAAATAGAAATTCTTAAATATTTTTTTTTACAGAGAATGAGAATAAAATTAGAAAAAACCGTCAACAGCGAAATGGTACTGAAGATGAAACTTCAGGACAGATGGAAACAAAGAAGTCATTCACCTGCTTGTACACCCGTTAAAGATACAAATCATCCTGTGAGGAGTAAATCCAAAGTTACATTTTGCGTCGCACCCTCTTTAAGCGTAAGTATTTTTGTTCAAAATAATTATAAGCTAGAAATTCTTTCAATCTTTTCCGTTTTAGGAATCTAGAAATTTAAAATCATCGAGCGCAAAACGATTAGCTTCAGGCTGTAGTCAAATATCAAGTAGTCGATTGGATTATTCTGAAAAGTAAAATGTTAATGTCCTAGAGTCCTATATTAGAGTATTGAAAATACTAAGTATATGTTGTCACAACAAATTGACTTTTATTTACAATGGGCGAGTTCGATGGACCTATAAATCTGTAACAATTTTCAGGTTTCTGTTGAGGCCGCTTTGGTTAGTATAGAATTTTGTTTCCAAAAGCTCTGGTCGAGGGTCGTTCTTATTTGACCACCCGGTACATCATTGGAGTTTTGTTTGGGTATTAGGTATATTATAAGTTAAGGCAAAAAATACACCAGCTTAACAAGAAGCCCGACGCAATCCATACGATGTTTTGGTAACAAAAAGTTGGTATCAAGCTGTTAGAGCCTTTTGTAAAAACCAAATATAAATATAATATAATAATAACCAAAGTTTCATATGCAATTTTTAGGCGGGAAAGTCAACTTTTGTACAATATCTTTATAATGGATAGTACATTCACGAAAACTATCGACCACTGGTTAAAAGTAGCTGAGAAATGATGATAGAACACATTTTTTCCTAACCTCAAGGTCAACACCTGACCAGTGGTTGACAAACCATTACTTTTGACCAGGACTTGTATTCTTGAATAAGTGAAGTGAATACTGATGTGAACGGTCCCTTCATGTTTTGACAAAAAAAAACGTATTCTCCAGCAATCAGTGTTCTCCACCGATGCGAGTAAAATTTACTGTATTTTGACAGTTTACTAAGCAAACGCCGAATGTTACTTTTAAAAAAAAGAAGAAATTATGTAACCCCAAAAAAATATGATCTAAGTTTTTGTCACATTTGTGATGTATACTTTGGACGCGTAACCAAAGTCGTAAAACTGTTACCGCCTGCCACATCGCGGATGGGGTCAGCGGCGTAACATAATGTTTGTAATACATTGTTTCCAATGTTATAATACCAATTTGTTTTGAGAATGAATGAATGCTTGTTAAAGGCACATAATGGGTTGGTATCAAAGGAGCGAGGGAAATCAATAAATTAATCTATTATAGAAATGAGCACCTAGATTTAATCTTGAGAAATTTAAAAATTGGTTACCCACGCCACTGCTATAATGGTCGTTTTGAACATAGAATATGGACATTACTAAAACTCGTCATCCAAATACTAGTATTAGTTGAATTAAAGACTGAATAATTACATACTTAAAAATCATTTGTCAGAGATAACTCTTTCGTCATTTAAAAGAAACAAAACTACATAGTCCATTGTACATACAATTATTTGTTTGCCTGGGAATTGAAATTCCAATCTCCTTTTTCTCGCTTCGACTTCGGCATCCGTTAGCACAACAATTCACCATTTTTCAGTTCAAAAATAAATCACAATCTTAATAACTTTCACTTGAAAATTCACGAAAGAAACACAGGCCGTTTTCGCTTTGTCTGCCACATATAAAATGGCGTCTAGCAAAAGTGTGTGACAGATCGCAAGTGTCAAATAAGGCGAAGTGCGGTATCCATATGCTTTCCTAATCTAAGGATGTATATAAGATCCTTGCATTGTAAATACGAAACTGTCAAGTTTTCACGTGATGTGATCGTTTATCAGTTCGTGAATCTTGGTCCAGGGGTGCTATTCTCGAGTCAATTGCGTATACGAAATTTGATGGTCATCGATAATTTGCGTATGACTTGTAGTTGTAGGTATTCACGAATCGTAGTATACGAAATAAAGAATCCGCCAGTCGTACGAATTCACACGTATGGGTACTAGGCATACGAATCTTCTATGCGAATACGAGTTTTCATAAGGAGCATGCGCATATGGCATCTTATGATCAAAAAGAAGGGATTAACCTCTATTTTTTGTTATGATCGTGTGAAGTTTGAAATGAAATTTCAAATTGATTTGTTTTTTGTTTGATGTGGGTGGATGGACAAGTCAATTTTATGTGAATAAGAAATATCTCAGTTGAGTTGAGTTGAGTTGTGGATGGCTTTTAATAAAATCTCCCTTTGTTTTCTCCATTTGATAATATTTCTATGAATTCAGTTAAATCTTATTTTCCGTGTGTTATTTTCAACAGGCAACTAAAAGAAAGGTTCAAGTCAGAACGTTTTCGCGGTTTTTTCGTATATAAAAATTTTTTTTATTATTATTATATTGTAAACATGTTGTAAACCATGAGAAAATTGACACATTGGCAGTTTTGGCACAGTGTTGTCAAGTTTTAATCCGACCAAAAATTACGTAGACGAATGAAGAAGTCGTATAGTGTTCAAGAATGCACATGAGTCTTAGTATACGATTATTTCCATACGTAAAAGTTCGTATACGCTGCGTATACGTATTATTGCGTATAACTTCGAGAATAGCACCCCTGAGGTGATTGGTGAGGTGACCCTAACCCTTAGATTAGAGGGCAGTTTTAGCGAGGATACCGTTGAAGCTTCAGTAACCGGTATCGGTATCGTTACGGTATGTAATTGTTATCCCCACTACCAGTAACTGGAAAAGATCGCTAAAACACAAATGGTGGTAAAACGGTTAACACTTAATTTGACATATTTTATATGTATATAAAGTATTATTCTATGTTTTATATTTGGTTATCTAGAGTTTGTTTTTGTTTTGTTCTTTCTTGTTTCTTGTTGGAAAAATTAAAAAAATGGAATTAAATCTTTAGTTACTTCCAGTAATTTGGGAGCTAATTGTTGAGGAAAACTTGTTTTTAATAAACAATGCTCTTTTAATTGAAAATAATATCAATGTTTCAATGTTTCAGTGTATCAATGTTTACTTAACGTCAGCAATAATAGGAGAGAAACACATAAGAATGTTTATGAATGAATTTGTGTGGCTTGATAATAAATTACAACAATACTGCGTTTTACGAATTATTTAAATAAAAAAAATCTACATTTCAAAAACTTCTTGAAAATTTATTAAGGATCGACAGAGAAAAAATTCAAAAACCTTTTAGAGGAAGTAGAAAACCTCTATCCCCTGAAAAGTCGCTACTTATATTTATCTGGTACATTAATTACCAAAGCACACTAAATGAAATAGCAGATAGATTCGATGTTGTTCGATCAACAGTTATGAATGATGTTAATAATGTTATAAGCTAATTTTTGTTTCACAAATATTAGACTACTACCATAGAATAATACTTATAAACTACTACGACGATGTGACACTGACACATGTTTCATGTTTGTAAACAAAATTTTCAGTAACCGCCAGTAACCTACCTCTTGACTTGTTGAAATGTTTCAGATCAACGGTATCAAACAATGACGTCAGCATATTACGTCACCACACCTTCCCTATGATACCGCTGGACGCTAAAACAACGCGGTTAGTGTTCGGTTACTGAATCACTTCAACGGTATCCTCGCTAAAACTGCCTTTAGGAAAGCCCTAACCTAACCTTAGTCACTTTAGCCTAAACTTCTTCTTTTCTACAATTTTGTTTTGACCACACTTCTGATTATTTTGTTCCATGTCAAAATTTGTGCCTAACTTCAATTTATACAAGTGACGTCCGAATATGTAAGACACATTTCAAATTCAAATCATTCGATTTGAGTTACTAACGTTCCTGATTTATTGTTCTCATGAGTGATTCAAATTTTTCAAGTGCCCACTATTCCTTTCCCATTTATAATATAGCTGCGGGTCCTCACCCGAAATTTAGGGGCATATTTAGGTTATTTACCCATTTCGTGTGAATTGGCCCTGGACTCTGCTCAGCACGCTTTTGGGGTGAATAAGAATAATAAGAAAACATTTTTTATTAATTAAAACTTGCTTATATCACATTATTTACAAATTCAATGTTTCAAATCATGTACATTGTACAGACATTCTTTTTTATTTCCCTAAAAATATAATAAATTATTTGTCCTAATTTCCCCTATTATTAGTTCTTTTTCTTCTTTTTATCCTTCTCGGTCGCCAAACCCGTAGCCTTCTCATATTCCAACACTAGTTTTTCTTGCACTTCCGGCAAACAAGGCGAGTACCTACTGTACTCCATGGTAAACTCCCCTTTTCCTTGCGTGCTAGACCTTAATTCACCCACATATCCAAACATATCGTTTAAAGGAACCTCGGCGTGTAGCGTAAACCACCCTTCAGTTCCTTCAGTACTCGTAACTATTCCATGTCTTTTGTTTATTTGAGCTATCACTGCACCTTGAAACTCATCAGGAGCTGTCACTTCAACTGCCATTATTGGTTCCAGAATTTGCCAAGCGCCATTATCAAATGCTGAAATAAAAATATCCAAATCAAGTAATATAATAAGAATTGAAATATTAACTTACTATCTCTTATAGCTCCTTGCGCTGCCAAGAAAAATGAATATTCACTGGAATCGACAATGTGATGGGCGCCATCTATTAACCTAAATTTCAATCCTGAAAGTTTTTGGCCGGCTAGTAATCCTTTTTCGGCCATTGATAAGAATCCTCGTTTAACCCCGGGGACGTACTGTTTGGGAATATTAGTACCGACTGTTTCATCAACAAACTCTAGAACTGTGTTTTTATGAGCCGGCAGCGGTTCCAGTACACCTATGACTTTGGCATACTGTCCTTGTCCACCAGATTGTTTTTTATGGAAATAATCGAATTCGCATGGGAATAGTAAAGTTTCTCGGAAAGCTACTTTTGGTTTACCCAGTACAACCTATGAAATATTTTTGTTGAAATTGAGTTGAATAGTTTTATTATCAAAACTTACAGGACAATTATATTCACGCTCCATTCTTTGAGCGTAAATTTCTAAATGAAGTTCCCCCATGCCGGATACGATTGTTTCTCTGCTGTCATCATCGAAATAAAAGTGAAAAGTGGGATCTTCTTTCGTAAATCTAGCTATAGCTTTAGAAAAATTATCTCTATCTTTGGAATTTTGTGGGTTAATAGACATTGAAACGACAGGTTCAGGTACATAAATAGATTCAAGAGCAAGATCTAATTTTAAATCCGTAACAAATGTATCTCCACTTGCACACTCAACTCCGAACAAAGCGAAAATATCTCCCGAGTAAACTTCATTAACATCTTCCATATTATTAGAGTGTAAACGTATTAAGCGAGCTATTCTTACTTTTTTTTGTGTTCTCACATTATAAATACTATCACCTGAAATATTTAGTTAAAATTCAATTTTTGATTGTTGTCTTAGATAGTTATCTTACCTTTTTGTAGTTTTCCTTGGTAGCACCTCATATAGGTTAATTGACCGAATCGACCAGCTTCTAATTTGAAAGCTAAAGAAACAAATGGTTTATTACCGTTCCTTGAAGCATCCAACAAAACTTTTTGTGCCTCTTCCCCTTCTTTTTCTTTTAGAGCATAATTTTCAACTTCACCAGGATTAGGTAAAAAGTCAATGACTCCATCTAGCAGGGGCTGTACTCCTTTATTTTTTAAAGCTGTACCAACGAAAACTGGAGTGAAGGTTCTTTTTAGGCATGATCTACGTATAGCAGCTTTTATATCGGTTTCTGTGAAGGGTTTTTCTTCTAAATACAATTCACCAAATATATCGTCGCAATTGGATAAATGCTCAATTAGTTCGTGTCTTCTTTCATCACTTTCTGTTCTCATATCTTTGGGTATTTCATCATATCGAACTTGTTCACCAAAGTCACCATCAAAATATATTGATTTTTCACCAATTAAATCTATTAGACCCTTACATTTTGATTCTACGCCTATTGGTAGCTGAACAAATGCAGCATGATGATTCATTTTTGATCTCATTTGAGAAAGAACTCTTTGTGGATTTGCTCCCATTCGATCCAATTTATTAATGAACGCTAAACAGGGTACATTGTATCGTTTCATTTGTCTATTCACAGTTAAAGATTGACTTTGAACCCCTCCTACTGCACATAAAACTGAAATGAGAAAAAATACCACAATAAATATGCTTTATAGTTAAAAGCTAATAGTAGGTACCTAATACAGCACCATCCAATACTCTTAATGCTCTTTCAACTTCTACAGTGAAGTCAACATGTCCAGGGGTATCTATTATATTAATATTATGATCTTTCCATAAAGTATATGTAGCAGCTGATTGAATTGTAATCCCCCTCTGCCTTTCTAATTCCATAGAGTCCATCGTAGCGCCAACATTGTCTTTTCCCTTCACTTCATGCATGGTTTCGATTCGACCAGTATAGTATAATATACGTTCTGTTAAAGTTGTTTTACCGGAGTCAATGTGAGCTGAAATTCCTATGTTTCTAATTCTTTCAAGTGATTTTTCTTCGGCATACTTAGTGTAATTGCACATACATTTGTGGTTTTGCTAAAATGTGATTTTTTAATAGAAAAGGTTTCACAGTTTTACATGATACTTACTTTGATTGATTTTGAAACGCTTTTTAGAATTTGGTTGTGTGTTATGCGAATCATTTTAAAGAAATTTTGATGTTACAGGATAGTATTTTATAGATGTAATAATTTAATTTCGGCCACATTAATCTTATGATGGCAGCCTACAACTTATAGGTTAGGTTGTCAGTTGTCATTCAGTCGAAAATTTCATAGATGTCAAAGCATAGATTTTTTCTATGGGTCAGAGATAACATAGAGGTTTCTTAGTTCTGTGATCACAATACAATTGAGCCAATCCAATAATCTCGATTTATTGCTATATTTGATAGTATTTCATGATGTCCAAGAAGAGTATTGTAACGTAAAGGACAAATAAAAAGACCGTACAACAGTGTAACTATTTATTGATATATTTATATATATTTACACATCTAAAAAAATACATTGCAAGAAAAAATATGATCTTAATAATAGAATATAGTTCAATCTAGATATACATATATACAATGCATCCCAAGAGGACATGGCATAACGTTTTATTCCATCATGAAAAACATTATTATAATCATTATTATTATTATTAAACTAAAAGAATCATGGAAATTCGAAAACTTACCGAGGACAATTCTAATCTGAAAACTTTGAACTTTCTAGAAATATTTTCCAAGCGACTAGATTCCAGAACAACAAAAAGTCTCAACAGGAAACATGTTTGTTTTGAAAAAAATACTAATCGGTACTCTACAAGTCAACAATTTTTCTCTATTTATTAAAAATGGTACTATTTAATTCGTTTTGGAAATTTGGCAGTTTTTCGTAATGCAACTCTTGAAATTATAATAATATTAACTAAAAGTATCAACAAAAATGTTAGAATGAAGTAATCAGCGATCTATTTAGGTTCGTGAGAAACTGCCTTTAGCAGATTGTACATAAGTTGGCTAGCTTGTAAGAGTTTTAAGAAAAAGAAGAAGATGACCACGTTGTTACGAATGTTACTTAAAGTTAAATTTTGAAGACAATGAATAAAAGATTGTTGAAGTAAAAAATGTCAGTAATTAATAAAACAAAAACAACAAAAAATGTAAGTTATTATATAAAATTTTATCTGTCAAGATATTTTATTAATTTTTGTTATTTTGCCAGATTTGCAACACGAAAAAATGCCTATATGTCAAAAGTCAAATATAGACAATCGGTTTACAGTGGATGTCATAATTGACAGGAAACTAATTGCAGCTGATGTCAGTTGAGATATATTGAGTCAATAGAGGAAATACAGGTAATTTTGGACCGCTAAATGATTATTCATGAAATAATTTACTGCAATAACAAGAATTCAATAATATTCCTTCAATTTTTCTTTATATTTCACCCTTAATTGGCATATTTGACTGTTGACTAGGGCTGGGCGATTATTAAAAATTATAATCGATTATATAAAATGATCGATTAATCGAAAATAATAATGGCAGCAGGAGCGCTATAGAAAAATAGATTCCCACTAAAAACTGAAAATTGAAATATATATTATACCACAACATACAGTTTTAGTTTGTTTTTACTGTGAATCAAACTACAAAGTTACATATTTTATTTTCACCACTTCCAGCTGCCGTTATCAGGAATTATGAAAAAGAATCAATCTTCGATTAATTGATTAGATTTAATTAATCGAGTATTTCCGATTTTTCAATTATTTTCGATTAACCGATAATATCCGGATGTTCGACTTTTCCGATTATTGGATTATTATTCGATTATTTTCGATTGATCGATTATTTTTCGATTAATCGATTATTTTGCCCACCCCTGCTCTTGACACTTGGATAGATATACCAAAACGTCGAAGGTGGAGGTGCTTTCATTAAAATACCGTGTCGAAGATTTAAAAACGTTTCTAAACTTATATAAGTAGATTTAGTCATTAAGTAGAAGTGGTAAAACGACAAAATAGAATTGCCTTGGAAAAGTGAACAATAGTGGTGGTTTTTAGGACTAAAAGTGGATGTTAACGTTTTCTATTATGAAGAAAGTTTCGCTTAAAATTTACCAGTAATAAGCTCAATAGGTATAAGATATTGTCATGTAAATGGTAAGTATGTTTGTTTTTTAAATATATATATAATAAGGAATTACCCAATACATTCTCGAATTGCAACTTCCATTAAATTCTATTCCTACAAAGTATCCCTGAAACGAACAAAAAAATTAAAATCACCGATCACCACCGGGCTAAAACTCAACCTTACCTTACAACTTTATCTAACACCCCCTTAAGCCTTTGTTCGGTAATCGATGGCACCAGCTTTTGCACCAATTCGCACATAAACATTTCGCTTATGCCAGGACTTGTTTTTTCCGCTATTTCGAACGCGTTTTCCAGTTCTTCTAACGCGTCGCTGGACTTGTGGGACGCTTCCGCCGATCGCCTGTTGTACTGGTGCTTCCTCTGCAACTAAAAACAAACGACATCGTTAATTTTCGTACAGTGTGAACCAAAAGCTAAAGCATTACTTCTGATATAATCGGATATATAAATCCACCCAATACTGGCTGTCTGCTGTCAATCTTCCCGCTGTAATTTGAATGTTCCCGCGTACCGGATTTTCTGTTGGCCTTCTTTTCGGCCGACATACTTTCTCCTCCTCGATGATCCAACGGACTCAATTCGCGAGATATTCTTTTTTCCTTTTCTTTAACGTCCGTTCTTTCGCGTTCCTTTTCCCTCTCGCTTTCCTTTTCTCGATCTCTGTCCTTTCTATTGTCTAACGGTGTTTGTACTACTGGAGATTTTAAGGACTGAAAATTAAACGGAATTAAAATAGAAAATAGCTATTTGTGTATTAAGAGCGGAAAGTGATACTTTGCCGCTTGAGGCAGAAAGCGGCAACGCACTTTCTGCTCGAATTGCACACAAGATTTTTTCTACGATCACCTTATTTTTAAACAAATAATTAAAAAAAAAACATGAAAAGTACACTTTATTAGAATGTGATGTTGAAAACATGTAACAATTACTTATTATTTTTATTTATTGAGAATGTTTGTTACTTCTATGCTTTATAACCCACTGCTTCTAACTTCAAAAATGCAATCAGTTTAGTGTATTTACTGATGTTAATATCATTTTTTACTTGCAAAGTGCTTCGAAGCATCGAATATTGTGACCACAAGGTTGAAGATTTTAGAGTTTTGGATTTTTTGCCAAAATAAGTCATCAATACATTCTCCGAATATTTTTTAATTTTCTTTGAGCGGCACCAATCCATGAAAATATTGTATTTTTTTCGTATTTACCTCTGCATTTAGTTGGCAGAAGATTAAGAGTAATATTTTTAGCAAAATCTGCTATATCTGGAGGTGTGCTTGAAAATTCACTGTCACTATCCATTTTTCAAATAGCTATTTATAAACAGACAACTTTTTTATAAACTAAAAATGAAATAATGACGTTTCATTAATTCCATAGTCTACTATTTTCACAAAATAGTAGGTAGGTACTTAAATATGCAATCACTGTTGCATCTAGGTGTATAATGCATTGCCTACCTTCTGACTGTTATATTTCTACTTGTCCGTATAAATCAATACTATGAAAATAGGAATCTGCAAAAACGATCAAGAAAATTGTCAATCTTAACAACGTTATATTTGTAATAAGTTGTAAATATTAAATTTTATCTTGAACTAAGAAATAAATCCTCCACTGTAGTATTGAATCAAAATAATATCAATGTATGAGGTTTAAATTATTTTATAATTTCAATAAAATTAAACATATAAAATATACAACTCCATCTATTTGTTGGTAGCGTAACCTGCAGCGTTGTAAATACAGTAACTTGTATAAATTGTAGATGTAAGTCAAATTATATAGGAATATTTATTAATTTCGTTCGAAATATCTTCAAATATTAATATTTCAACTAAAATATTCGGACTGCTCTACATTTTGTTTTAATATATCTATTATTTACTACCTTTCTTTAGTGTATTGTAAATGAAAACAGGCGAGCGAAAAAGTACGCTCTAGAGCGTAAATAATGTCAATTATGACAGATCGCGGAAAACATCAACTTTGCGGTTAGATTTGAGTGTGCAAAAGTCTACTTTGGGTAGTGATCGTAGGAAAAATTGTTTGGGGAGGGGTTATTAGAGCTACTTACCAAGTTTGCTCTTTCCGGTTTATAGTGATTGAGATTTGAGTCAGTCGGGGGGGATTTGCTCAGCATTGGCCCCGAGCCGTTTTGAACTTTATTGCCGACCTTGTGGTTCGGAGAAGGGATTTCTTCCAAAGGTAATTTCATGTTTCCTTTCACCGTCATTATCCACGGGTCGTCCAGATCGCCGTCTTGTTTCGGTTCCTCTCTAAGAAAGAAAAAAGATACAATTTTCGAAAAGAAAACAAAATTATTACTTACGAATCAGAATTTTCGGATTCAGTTTCGGATTCTTCGTTTCTCGTACATCTCCACTTCTTATATCTGTCTATTAGATCTATTAAGTATGAATTTTTCTTGGCTTTTCTTATAAACGGATATTTTAATAATTCCTTTGCAGTTGGTCTCTGCAATAAAGAAAATAATGAATACATCTCCCTTTTCCCACGGGACACACGGTAAGAACTTTAGTTCCTTTTGAGCAATAATCAAATTTTTCGAGTCAATAAATAAATACACATATAAATATAAGAATTTATTTTACTCTGGATGAAACTTCATTTAACAATCCATATATAATCGATTATGTCCAATCGATCAACAAACGATTTTCATCAATTATCATCAATTGATTAATAATCGATGATTTTTGATCGATCAACGATCGATTATAAACTAGATTAAATAGTCAATTTTCAACAATCGATTCATAATCGATTATCATCAACCGATTATCGACAATCGATTATCAACAATCGATTATCATCAATATTTCATCAACAATCGATTAATGACCGATGGAATATAATCGATGAATATTCGAATATTTCCAATCGATCAACAATCTATTATTATCAATTGATTAATAATCGATTATTTTTGATCGATCAACGATCGATTATAAACAATAGATTCAATAGACGATTTTCAAAAATCGATTATCATCAATCGATTATCGGAAATCGATTAATAATCGATTATCAGCAATCGATTATCAACAATCGATTACTTTCTTGACTTTTCTTATAAACGGATATTTCAATCATTCTTTTGCGGTCTCTGCAATAAGCAAAAAAATGAATACAAATCTCCCTTTTACATCGAAAACCCAACTTCTGAATTAAATTCCCACTTCTGATTTATCATTCAAATTCGACTTACATTCTCCGGATCCTTATTTAGACAGGCTTCAACGAAATCTTTGAATTGTTTACTGTAACTACCGGTCAATTGTGGTGGATTATTTTTCGGAATAAGAAACAGCACCCTCATGGGATGTAGTTCGGAATTGGGTGGTTCCCCTTTGGCAAGTTCTATCGCTGTGATACCCAAACTCCATATATCTGCTTTGGAATCATAAGCGGATTGTTTGATTACTTCGGGAGCCATCCAAAACGGAGTTCCGACGAAGGTGTTTCGTTTGCTTGTTGTGTTGGTTAATTGACCGGCCACGCCTGTGAAAGTATTTATAGATAAAAATAAAATTAAACTTGTGGAAGAGAAAATATTTACCGAAATCGGCAAGTTTTACGTCTCCCATTTCGCTCAATAGTACGTTGGCTGCTTTAATGTCCCTATGTAATTTTCTTTCGCTATGTAAATAATCAAGTCCTTTTAAAACTTCCCTTAAAATAATGGCTATGTGCATCTCTTCGAAATTTCCGGCTTTCATCAGATCTAGGGCGGAGCCACCGCCTAAATATTCCATTATAATCCATAATTTTGTACCCTATAAAGTAAATAGTAATTATGCGACAAGGTAGAAAAGTGAATTATTATTGCCTAGACTTTAACACACTTTTCTATCATGGCTCATATAGCATTTTATTAGATTCGACATAAATTATGAAATTTTCAATTTATAATGTAATGTCGGTTGGTCGGGTCACAAGTCACTCCCGTTTTACATGACATGACAGTTGTGCACAACGAAGGCAACCAGCAACACATTTATCCAATGTTTGTTTTGATAATAAATATTGTTTTTTAAAAATAAATAAGTGAATATATTTTTATTTTTGAATAGGTAGGTGGATAAATAAGCGAGGAAAAATATTTCTTCATTTTGTTGTACATCAGTTAACCTCACATTCTGTCAAATAGATTGAGATTTACTTCTAACCTGTATTTTTCTACCTTGGTTAATAAAGTAAAGTTTAGAGGCTAGTGGTGAAAAAAATGTACTATATTTAATAAAGAAAGATTCACCTACCTTCAAGTAAGATCCATAATACTTAGTAACAAACGGACTATCGCACTGCGACAGTACCATAATCTCCTGTTGTATGTCTTCGATTTCATCTTCGGCCTCTTCCAAATCGATTATTTTGATGGCGACTACTTGCGTGGTTCTATTGTCGATACCTTTGAAAACCTCTCCAAAAGAACCTTTACCGATTCTCTCCTGTTTTGTGAATATCAGTTCTGGATCGACCTTCTATAACAAAAATGAATTCATCAGTGAAAACTGACTTTTAGTTCAAAGATGTAGTTTAAATGGGACACCCTATAAATAAGTTCAGTGTGTTCCTTGTGCTGTCATCAAGAATTTCAAGGTTCAAGCACAGTAGATCATATCCTTGGTAAAATATTTTATTGTATAACATCCTAAGAATACTATAGGAATGGGATCCAGTGAAGTGGTTTTTATTGTGATTTTTTGCTTATTTCGGGAATGTTATTTGGTGTGCAACTAAATTTTGACTAAAAATCTGTTAAATCAGTTTCAAACAAGATTTTCAAGTCAAAATCTAAAATCTTCATCGATCAAATCAAATAATATGGAAGATTATGTAGTAAGCTACTTGTTTACGAGATGTTTAACAAAGTAAAAAGTGTGTACAAGATTGTAACTTTACTACACAACTTGAAAACAAAGTTACTGATAATAATATTGTAAATTGTAAACGGTTTGCATCTGTATATAGATAATAGATAAACATTGCGTTGTTATTGAAACTTTACACATCGATTACTCATAAAATTTACGTAAAAAGTAAAAAAAAGTATGAAATCAGTGGCGCCACAAAAACATATAGGGTTGGGATAAAGTATGGAAACAAGTAAATACATTTGAAATTAAAAAATGGAAAACAATCCAACAAATTTTTATTTATATTTCAATCTTTGCAGCATGACAATTCTCGAAATTCACCAGATGTGGGTTATTAGGTTGGCCCATCCCTTTTCCCCGCCTAGGATGGGGCTATCTCAAGTTATGTGACAGAAGATACATACCCCTTGTATGAGTTTTATTCAATTTAATCCTTTTTCAATCTTACATTAAGCAAATTCAATATTTTATATGTTTGTTTTCATTTGCACACCCTGAACTACAAAACTATAGAGGGTGTACCAACCTTACGACAAACTTCGGTATATGGGTTATTTTAAGAGATATCAAAAAATGTTATCAACAAAAATAGAAGATGTGTTGAAGGTCCATATTTTGGAATTATACCGAACTATACAGAGTGCTGCATAACCTGCATGCCTGACTGGTACACGGTATAGAGCGAGCTGTAAAGACCTATTTA
>CAJUYI010001449.1:54185-66726 GCA_910591695.1 Galerucella pusilla
TTTTTTTTTCAGTATTAAGAAGAATATAAAACAAATATGAGTGAAATAAATGAGTTAGAACAAGCTTTGGTAATGGTGGCAGCTGATGCGGATTCAAGAAATTATCAAGAACAAAACGTTTACCAAACTTCCGAAAACGATAAAGAAGCTGTGTGCAAAGAACCGGAATTTTATAAAAACGCCGAAGAAGCTATTGATATTGAACCTCCTAAACTAAGTAATAGACAAGTAACCCCAAATAAATCTCTTAAACGCAAATATGATGATGAGGATATTTCTAATTCGCATAGTACTCATAGTAGTTATGCTAGTGTTGTAGCAAATCATTACAATCAATTGGAAGAAAAGGGAATATGTGAAAGGCTTAAATCACGTATTGTTCACTTGAGAAATTTCCATAATTGGATAAAAAGTATGCTCATCAATGAATACTTAACAAAAATTAAGGAAGGCAAAAAGCATAATGCACCCATTAGAGTTCATGACATGTGTTGTGGAAAAGGAGGGGATTTACTTAAATGGAAAAAAGGTAGTGGAGATTTAAATTTCAAATCTATAATTATTGAAAAATACAATTTGTTTTTAGGAGGAATAACTCACCTTATTTGCAGTGATATAGCTGATGTGTCTCTTGAACAATGTAAAGCTAGATACACTGATATGAAAAACCGTTCTGCTAGGGAAAGGGGACCAAATATTTATTCTATTGAATACATAGCAGGTGATGGTACCAGAATGAGATTTCGGGAAAAGTTTTCTGATCCATCAATGAAAGTTGATTTAGTAAGCTGTCAGTTTGCCTTTCATTACAGTTTTGAAAGTCTTCCTCAGGCAGAGTGTATGTTTAGAAATGCAGCAGAATGTCTTCAGGCAGGTAGGTTTCTTACTGTATATTGCAATAAATCTTGAGCATTTCTAATGCAACATATTTTTTAAGTATCTTCTGTAAGTTCCTTGTGGCATTACTTATTATTTTTTCTCTTATTTTTTGGGAATCAAACCACAATAATGTTTTTTATTTCGACGTTTCGGTAGCGTACCAGCTACCGTTGTCAAGATTAACTAGTAATAAAATAATTTTTGGTCCCTATCTAACACAACGGAAAAAATATGACAACTAGACAATCTATAATATTTTGAAGTTTAAGACTACAAAACTTTGTTGTCAAATTTTATTAAGGGTCATTCATAGTAGATCACATCTCTGGTAAAAGGTGAATAAAATATTCTATTTTATGACATTCTAACAATATGATAGTCTACTAGAAATGGAATCCAGTGAAGTGCACGTTCCAGGAACAGTTTTTATTGGGATAGCGCTTTTTTTTGCTTTTTTTGGAAATGTTAATAAAACGCGTTTGTTGGTGATTTTGTGTATTGAAGTGTGTATCAATTAACAACTATTCCAATGATAAATCATAAGAAAACCTAGATAAAAACTTATGATGCTATCCTGATAACGCAGGTAATTGATTATTGGAAATTTCTAACATTGGTAACCAAATTTGACTACATTCGGCTGAAATACTAGCTACACATTTATCTGCATTTAGTTGAACTCCCTATTTTTGATATATTTTTTATGTTCACTTATTCGGACTTTCAATGTTCTAGATGTTTCACCTAAATAGAATTTGTCGCATTCACAAGATATCTGATATATGCAATTTTCTGAAGATTGTTCTTCATTTTTTGGTTTTGTTTTTTTTTAGTATAGATCTCAACATATAGTTAGATTTGAAGCTAGTTCGAACATTGAATTGATTACCAATTTTCTTAATTCATTCTGATAAACTCCTAACATACGATATTGTCAAGTTTTTAAAAATTATGTTAGCTGAATTATTAATATTATTGATATTATTAAGGGGTATTAACAATGACCCCTTCTCTATATTCTTAATTTCTTTATTTACAACTTCTGCCGGGTAATTATTGGCATTTAAAACATTTTTTAGTAGAGTTTTCTCCTTTGTGAAATGATTATCATTAGAACAAATGATTCTGGCCCTATCGTATAAAGATTTTACTACCCCTTTTTTAACGCTTACAGGTGGATACTTCATAGCAACAATACCTGATGCTTACGAGATTGTTTCCAGAGCTAAGAAAACTGAGAATAATACTTTTGGAAATAATGTATTTGAAGTTTCCATTGATTTTGACATTAATAAACCTCCCTTATTTGGTGCCAAGTACAATTTCAAACTTGATGGTGTTGTAAACTGTCCAGAATTTCTAGTTCATTTTCCTACTTTGGTTAAATTGGCAAAAACTTTTGGTTTGAAATTAGTGAAGGCTGAAAAGTTTTACGATTATTTCCAAAGATGGAAAGAGGAAGGTAAATATTTGTTAACGAACATGAGAAGTTTAGAATGTTATCCATCTGTAAACAATACAAGCTTGGTTGGAACAGATCCTTCAGATTATCAGCATGCCGAAGAATTTATTAAGAGCCAAAGGAGAAGTGACTTGAGGGTTGGAACAATATCCAAATCAGAATGGGAAGTTACATGTAAGATTTTCATTATATTATCATTAAAACTATATCATAACATAATTTTATTTCAGCTCTTTACATAACGATGGCCTTTGAAAAAGTTAAAAACACTTGGAATGCTGATGGTACTCCTTTGTATGATATATGATAGATAATTATATTAATTATGTGTAACCTTACGTCATTCATAAAAGAAAATATATATGAAATTGAAATATATGATTTATTTAATATACCTTTCCATCTAATTTATATAATAACAATTATTAACTATTGGTTAATTCTTGAGGACTGAGGTACTTGCTATTAGGATTTTGTTTAACTTGCAATAAGTAATCTTCGGTCATAACACATGCTTGTTCAATTTCATAGTTGTGTGATACCAGAGCTACCCATTTAGCTTCTAATGCCTTCAACTGATCCCCACCTTTTGTCTGTAAAGATTTTCTCTGCCAATTCACTTCTTGCAATTGCTGCCTTAGTTCTGCTAACTTTTTTGAGGCTATTTTCTCTAAATCAGTTAAAGTTTGTAAATATCTCTGCCAAGCAGGGCAACAGTACTCTAACATTAATTGTAAATTTAATATCCTAACAGCTTGGTGCTCTAGCTGTGCTTGAGAGTTATCAACACATTCATTCCAAGCTCCTACCTCATTTAACTTTCCGCTTGGGGGAGGTGGCAGTTCATAACGTTTCATAGATAGTGTTTCCATTGGTAATCTGTTTTGTAATCTTTCGAATTCATTGTGCATTATGGAAGTTTCAAAAGAAGATATGTTGAGTGGAGGTAAATGTTCCAAGTAATTTTTTGTGGGACGGTATCTTCTACATTCCTCTTCGACCATAGCAAATGCCTGAAAATTAGAGAAAGATGAAAAAATTGTATTTTTATATAACATTGGTCCAAAAAGCCCATACATTCTTAGATTAATAAACAATATTTTTTAGTACTTACTGCTTCCCTGACTCCTGGTTCGTCATAGCCCTGGTCAATATAGGGTAATGCGTCTACTATTACTTCTCCAGCCATTTTTTAGCTTCTTTCAGAGTTAGTTATATTCTTATAAATAAAAATGTTCTTATAAGACTTATTTGTGTTGTTTGTATATTATTTGACATTGACAAAATGCACTTTCTTCTTTTTTAAATTTTGCTAGCATAGCACTAATGGCTATACTGATATTTATTGCAACTGAGCAAAAAGGTAGAGCATTTAAATTTTAGTTTCAAGGTGTATCCAGAGCATGTTACAGCTTTTCAAAAATAGGAAAATGTTTTCAATATTGAGTTGCATTTAGATGTAACTTTTGGTTTTGATGACGTCATTAGTTTTTCAACTTCTATCATTTTACCTAACCACCTACCAAATAAAAAATCTGGGACATTCGTGTCATGACATCTCGTCTAATGTCATAAATGCAAAATGCATATGGCTTCTTCTGACAAGTGTTATGTGTAAAATGTCAAATGTTCGTGAAAGAAAACTAAAATCGAACTAAATCTCATTACTGAATAATTAGCTTCTTTATCCTATAAACCATTATACATTCCATAGTGCTACTGGTGTTAAATTCGGTTAGTAAATAGCCAAAGGTGTGTTCACCTAGCTCACCTGAGGAATGCAAATTTTTTGTTGTTTACAAACGGGTCTTTTACCAAATGGACAGCATAGAAATTAGGATCTGTTCTAGTGATGATTGTTGACTTTTATAAAGGTAGTTTAATTTTTTGTATGAACATTTCATAAAGGAAAATAGATTTTGCTTGACATCTTTGGGTGAAAGGCCATCGAACTACCGAGCTACCTACCTTCAGATATGGCCTTTAATGAGGTAAGTAATAACTTATGATTTACTATATGCGTGTCACATCGTTTCTGAGTATAACATGCATAATTGAGTCCTTTTAGCAACTGTACTGTAATATGTCTTAACATTCACAATATTTTTAGATCTCATGCCCTACTTTCAATTAAATCCTACCTTAAACAATAGATTTGCTATTTTGTAATATGTAAATACTTATAGAATAAATCCACGTTCTTTACATTAGGAAAAATATGTATAAATAGTGATACAATGAAAATTTGGAGTAATTCAATATGCGTTATCTAATTAGAAGTTAAATGAACACATTATTTTTAACACAATATATAATGCTTTAAGTACTATTTACATTTAAATATTTAAAAACTTGTATATGATCCCCTTTTCAAAATATAAGGAATTGTTCAAACATGCATCTATGTAAGAAATCTTCCTGCTACCAATATATTTTTCAATCTTGCTCTCTATTGATTGATCTCTATTTTTAGATCCAATGTATAGTAATAATCAGTTTAAAAAAAAAATGAATGAATTCCATACATACACCATTACGAAACACATTGTACCACACAAAAATAACTAATAATCTAATGTGTTACAGAAATATTTTGTATCCAAGTAAAATATATTTATACCTGCCATAAATCATTCAGTAAATTAGTAACAACCTTATTTTATTGTTATTAATAACCATTTTTTTGTTGTCATCATGTTTATAATGTTAATCTAGTTTGATAACGCCATGTGAGGACTTTCTGATAATCATTGAGTTAATCTCACAGTTTTTAATTATCTCGTGTGTCACTAAAAGTCTTATCTGATATTCTACACACATTTTCCTACATTGGAAGCGGTTTCGTTTCGTTTTGTGCGATTTTTTGATTATTAAAAAGTTATAACATTCTGGCAAGTGTCAATTTGTTCCTTTTTTTAGAACTAGATGTGGTTTTTAATGAAATGCGGTAGATAGGTTTATCAATAGTAGAGACAAATGAAAATACCTTTAATAGAAATCTGTATATAGATAGGTATTTGATTAGCAGTGCGTTTATAGTGTTTGTTAAATATAAACAATGTTCAATAATCCAAAACGGACTCATAGCAATTCTATTAAAGTTGCTACTAGTGGACCTGTAGAATATTTTAGAAGCAATGGTAAAACTATAGCTAGGCCTGTTTCATGGTCGCTTAATGGAGTCGTGGACGCATCTGGATTTCGCGTTGTTCAAAATCGGACAAAACGAATATCAAGAGTAAGTTTAAATTATTTCCATAGTTTTCAACTGGACTTAACCATATTGGTCAGGAGCACAACCAGTACTGAGACAATGTTATTTATTTAATGGTCTTCAAAAATTAGTCAGTGGTCTCTTCTATTGCTACTATATTTGGAGTCTAAAAGTATTTAGTTAGTATAAGGTTGCGTTCTACTTAATAAATTTTCTTAATATGATTTAATCTTTGTATTTTTAATATTGCTTTTCATAATTTGCCTTTAAAATAATAGTTAATAAGTGTGGCTCTTCTTCTAGCTTATTTTTGTCACACAAATAGCGGGAAATTTAAATTTTGAAGAGTTGGGAAACATTCGATAAAGCTTTCAATTATGTAGATTAGTGATTTCGCTTAAATATTATTGATTGGTTAGAAAAGCGATAGATCATGGTATAATAATCCATTAAATCTCCATTTCAATAACATCTTTATCTCAGTTATATCTTTAAACCTTATCTAGTTGATTAAGTGAATTCATTATAATTTTCTATGGCCGAATTTTAGAATATCAGCAATCTTTTTATCATCGACTTCCTGTAAGAAAAATAAGTTTCAAGCTTTATTTCCTGTAGAAATTTTTATCAGATTATCAATTTTCAGATACATTTTCACCAGTGGAATAATTTCAAAAACAGTTACACACTAAAGTATCTAAAATATTTCGATTAATTTTATTCTATGATTGAAGCAAATCGTTTTATAACGGAACTTACTATTGTGGTTTCGATGTGGTAAACTGAACGATAATAATAAATGCATGCAGTATATACAGGGTGTTCCACGACGATTAAGACAAGTAATATATCAGAATTGGGCAGTAGTAGATAGTTATAATTTTGGGGGTGTAAATTAGAGCAAGTCTTGCATCTTTTCTCGTTATTGTGTTACCCAATGAGGTATTTGTTTTTGGTCACGTGACGTCGCATTCAAAATTATTACAACCTATATATTTGTGCCTTTCTGTGTTCCTTCCGATAAAAAAAATTCCAACTAACTAGCTCACTTGGGGTCTAAAGTGATTATTTCAAGAACTACAGGTACTTAAAGGATTGTAAGTTGGCACAAATATACAGGTTGTCACCCTGTATATTTATTTTCAGGGGATCGCTTTGTAACGGGTTTGTGACAAAACTTGAGAATTTTTCTTTTCATAATCTCCTAGTATGCGAAGGACAATGAATTTTATACACAAACTTTGAACCATTCAAAAGTATCACTAATACACGTAATCAAGTTAATTTATACACGATTGTATAAGTGTAGAATACCGGTTTGAAATGTCATAGCATATTTTATAATATTTAAACACCCACATATATAAATTACTAGATATTTTACAAACTTACACGGAAAATTCTATTGTCAAATTTCTTTTATTATTTTTTTTCTCTTAATAATAATATTTAATTATTTTTAAATATATAATTGAATATCGATGACGTCTTATCAGATAACTCGCTTTCTAATAATTGTTCAAATACTAAAAATTGTTGCGTATTTTAAAAATCTTTCTATAGTTTTGTAATTGCTATTTTTAACTATCTGTTAATCCAAAAATTGAATATTCGAATAACAAATATCTTGATTGATTGAATAGCTATTTGTGTATCAAGAGCAGAAAGTAGTACTATGGCAGTCGAGACAGAAAGTTGCCGCGCGACGTGTCAGCGGAGCGCCGCAATCTGTCGAGACTACCAAAGGACTTTTTGCTCGAAATACACACAAGATTTTTTCTACGATCACACCAAAATACTTAAAATTAATTGCCATTGATTGTACTTAGCAGTTTCGTGTACCTATGTACGTAGGCAACACTTATATATATACAGGGTGTACCAATCTTACGACAAACTTCGGTATATGGGTTATTTTAAGAGATATCAAAAAACACTTTACAATAAATATTACAAAATAACTGTGTTTTTATAAACTTTGGGTATAGGGAATGATTGACAAAAATTAAAGTTACATAATCGAAGATTCTATTTTTGCCATAAAATACAGGGTGTTCCATTCGAAAGAAGAAATAAATTGACAGGTTCGAGTTTCCGTTCACCCTGTATACAAGAAAGAATATAATTGAAATTTAATAGGATACGGAGATATTGCATCATATTACGAAACTCTGTTTGGCAAAATACATTTTTTTCCTTCAACGTACAACAAGCTACAGAGCGTTGATTTACCTACGATTTTCACATAAACGTGTCCATATCTTTCGAAGAACTCTGTATAACGTGGTAAAACCTTATATCAAAAGCTTCAAAAACATGTAACCAATCCGAATTCGGTATAATATACAGGGGTTCCCATTTAAAAAATCATATGTTTGGTTTGTAACGGAGTTATGCAGCACTCTGTATAGTTCGGTATAATTTCAAAATATGGACCTTCAACACATCTTCTATTTTTGTTGATGAAATTTTTTGATATCTCTTATAATAACCCATATACCGAAGTTTGTCGTAAAGTTGGTACACCATGTATATACAACACATTATACTTTAAATTCGCACCCTCTATAGTTTTGTAGTACAGGGTGTGCAAATGAAAACAAACATATAAAATATTGAATTTGCTGAATGTAAGATTGAAAAAGGATTAAATTGAATAAAACTCATACAAGGGGTATGTATCTTCTGTCACATAACTGGAGATAGCCCCATCCTAGCCGGGGAAAGGGGATGGGCCAACCTAATAACCCACATCTGCTGCAAAGGTTGAAATAAAAATAAAAATTTGTTGGATTGTTTTCCATCTTTTAATTTTAAATGTATTTACTTGTTTCCATACTATATCCCAACCCTATATGTTATTGTGGCGCCACTGATACATACTTTTTTTTTACTTTTTACGTAAATTTTATGAGTAATCGATGTGTAAAGTTTCAATAACAACGCAATGTTTATCTATTATCTATATACAGATGCAAACCGTTTACAATTTACCATTATTATCAGTAACTTTGTTTTCAAGTTGAGTAGTAAAGTTACAATCTAGTACACACTTTTTACTTTGTTAAACATCTCGTAAACAAGTAGCTTACTACATAATCTTCCATATTATTTGATTTGATCGATGAAGATTTTAGATTTTGACTTGAAAATCTTGTTTGAAACTGATTTAACAGATTTTTAGTCAAAATTTAGTTGCACACCAAATAACATTCCCGAAATAAGCAAAAAATCACAATAAAAACCACTTCACTGGATCCCATTCCTATAGTATTCTTAGGATGTTATACAATAAAATATTTTACCAAGGATATGATCTACTGTGCTTGAACCTTGAAATTCTTGATGACAGCACAAGGAACACACAAAACTTATTTATAGGGTGTCCCATTTAAACTACATCTTCAAACTAAAAGTCAGTTTTCACTGATTCATTTATTTTTGTTATAGAAGGTCGATCCAGAACTGATATTCACAAAACAGGAGAGAATCGGTAAAGGTTCTTTTGGAGAGGTTTTCAAAGGTATCGACAATAGAACCACGCAAGTAGTCGCCATCAAAATAATCGATTTGGAAGAGGCCGAAGATGAAATCGAAGACATACAACAGGAGATTATGGTACTGTCGCAGTGCGATAGTCCGTTTGTTACTAAGTATTATGGATCTTACCTGAAGGTAGGTGAATCTTTCTTTATTAAATATAGTACATTTTTTTCACCACTAGCCTCTAAACTTTGCTTTATTAACCAAGGTAGAAAAATACAGGTTAGAAGTAAATCTCAATCTATTTGACAGAATGTGAGGTTAACTGATGTACAACAAAATGAAGAAATATTTTTCCTCGCTTATTTATCCACCTACCTATTTAAAAATAAAAATATATTCACTTATTCATTTTTAAAAAACAATATTTATTATCAAAACAAACATTGGATAAATGTGTTGCTGGTTGCCTTCGTTGATTCGTTGTGCACAACTGTCATGTCATGTAAAACGGGAGTGACTTGTGACCCGACCAACCGACATTATAAATTGAAAATTTCATAATTTATGTCGAATCTAATAAAATGCTATATGAGCCATGATAGAAAAGTGTGTTAAAGTCTAGGCAATAATAATTCACTTTTCTACCTTGTCGCATAATTACTATTTACTTTATAGGGTACAAAATTATGGATTATAATGGAATATTTAGGCGGTGGCTCCGCCCTAGATCTGATGAAAGCCGGAAATTTCGAAGAGATGCACATAGCCATTATTTTAAGAGAAGTTTTAAAAGGACTTGATTATTTACATAGCGAAAGAAAATTACATAGGGACATTAAAGCAGCCAACGTACTATTGAGCGAAATGGGAGACGTTAAACTTGCCGATTTCGGTAAATATTTTCTGTTCCCCAAGTTTAATTTTATTGTATCTATAAATACTTTCACAGGCGTGGCCGGTCAATTAACCAACACAACAAGCAAACGAAACACCTTCGTCGGAACTCCGTTTTGGATGGCTCCCGAAGTAATCAAACAATCCGCTTATGATTCCAAAGCAGATATATGGAGTTTGGGTATCACAGCGATAGAACTTGCCAAAGGGGAACCACCCAATTCCGAACTACATCCCATGAGGGTGCTGTTTCTTATTCCGAAAAATAATCCGCCACAATTGACCGGTAGTTACAGTAAACAATTCAAAGATTTCGTGGAAGCCTGTCTAAATAAGGATCCGGAGAATGTAAGTCGAATTTGAATGATAAATCAGAAGTGGGATTGTTAATTCAGAAGTGGGAATTTAATTCAGAAGTTGGGTTTTCGATGTAAAAGGGAGATTTGTATTTATTTTTTTTGTTTATTGCAGAGACCAACTGCAAAAGAATTATTGAAATATCCGTTTATAAGAAAATTCAAGAAATTAATCGATTGAGGTTTATCGATTGTTGATAATCGATTGCTGATAATCTATTATTAATCGATTGATGATAATCGATTGTTTATAATCGATCGTTGATCGATGAAAATAATCGATTATTAATCAATTTATAATAATCGATTGTTGATCGATTGGAAACAATCGACTTTTAATCGATTGGCAATATTCGAATATTCATCAATTATATACAATCGATAATTAATCGATTGTTGAAAATCGACTATTTAATCTAGTTTATAATCGACTATTTAATCGATCGTTGAGCGATCAAAAGTCATCGATTATTAATCAATTGATGATAATTGATAATAATCGATTGTTGATCGATTGGAAATAATCGATTATATATAGATTGTTAAATGAAGTTTCATCCAGAGTAAATTAAATTCTTATATTAATATATGTGTATTTATTTATTGATTCAAAAATTTTGATTATTGCTCAAAAGGAACTAAAGTTCTTACCGTGTGTCCCGTTCTTCAATTTTTTTCATTCAGAAGTGGGAAAAGGGAGATTTGTATTCATTATTTTCTTTATTGCAGAGACCAACTGCAAAAGAATTAATGAAATATCCGTTTATAAGAAAAGCCAAGAAATTAATCGATTGACGTTAATCGATTACTAATCGATTGTTAATAACCGATTGCCGATAATCGATTATTAATCGATTGTTGAAAATCGACTATTTAATATATTGTTTTAATCGATCGTTGATGGATCAAAAATAATCGATTATCAATCAATTGATAATAATCGATTGTTGATCGATTGGAAACAATCGACTTTAAATCGATTGGAAATATTCGAATATTCATCGATTTAATACAATCAGTTATTAATCGATTGTTGATGGAGGATTGATGATAATCGATTGATGATAAAAGATTATTAATCGATTGTTGAAAATCGACTATTCAATCTAGTTTATAATCGATTATTTAATAGATCGTTGATCGATCAAAAATCATCGATTATGAATCAATTGATGATAATTGATAATAATCGATTGTTGATCGATTGGAGATAATCGACTACCTATATATGGATTGTTAAATGAAGTTTCATCCAGAGTAAAATAAATTCCTATATTAATATATGTGTATTTATTTATTGATTCAAAAAATTTGATTATTGCTCAAAAGGAACTAAAGTTCTTACCGTGTGTCCCGTGGGAAAAGGGAGATGTATTCATTATTTTCTTCATTGCAGAGACCAACTGCAAAAGAATTATTAAAATATCCGTTTATAAGAAAAGCCAAGAAAAATTCATACTTAATAGATCTAATAGACAGATATAAGAAGTGGAGATGTACGAGAAACGAAGAATCCGAAACTGAATCCGAAAATTCTGATTCGTAAGTAATAATTTTGTTTTCTTTTCGAAAATTGTATCTTTTTTCTTTCTTAGAGAGGAACCGAAACAAGACGGCGATATGGACGACCCGTGGATAATGACGGTGAAAGGAAACATGAAATTACCTTTGGAAGAAATCCCTTCTCCGAACCACAAGGTCGGTAACAAAGTTCAAAACGGCTCGGGGCCAATGCTGAGCAAATCCCCCCCGACTGACTCAAATCTCAATCACTATAAACCGGAAAGAGCAAACTTGGTAAGTAGCTCTAATAACCCCTCCCCAAACAATTTTTCCTACGATCAATACCCAAAGTAGACTTTTGCACACTCAAATCTAACCGCAAAGTTGATGTTTTCCGCGATCTGTCATAATTGACATTATTTACGCTCTAGAGCGTACTTTTCCGCTCGCCTGTTTTCATTTACAATAAACTAAAGAAAGGTAGTAAATAATAGATATATCAAAACAAAATGTAGAGCAGTCCGAATATTTTAGTTGAAATATTAATATTTGAAGATATTTCGAACGAAATTAATAAATATTCCTATATAATTTGACTTACATCTACAATTTATACAAGTTACTGGATTTACAACGTTGCAGGTTACGTTACCAACAAATAGATGGAGTTATATATTTTATATGTTTAATTTTATTGAAGTTATAAAATAATTTAAACCTCATACATTGATATTATTTTGATTCAAT
>CAJUYI010001450.1:0-18003 GCA_910591695.1 Galerucella pusilla
AAATTAAGTGTCGTGGACAAAGTATAGTATTCTACTCGCAATTTATGATAGCCATAATTCACTTGGGTGACTTGCGCCCCTCGCTTGCGGCTCGTGACGCAAACGTCACCCATCGTGAATTATGGCTATCATAAATTGCTCGTTTAATAATATACTATTATCGCCAACCGTCAGTAGAACCGTCAATTATCAGATTGATTTTGACTTTGACATTACTCGAAAATCATCATCTGTCACTTGTCAGTGTCACGCTTCTCCCTATTACGGATCCATAATAGTTTCCTTGCGATTGATTTATAACAAATTATTGTTGGAACTCCTTTTACTTCAGAAATTAACTTTTATAATGCTTCAGGGTGTACCTTCAATTTAAATATAACAAATAATAAGTAGATTTGTTCTATATGTGCTGTTTACTTTGTCATAATAAAATGCAATGAAATATACCTCAGTTTCTTATATTCTGAATTCTGAGCAGTTGGCGATAAAATTTTGTATACACCACGTCAGTAAAGTGTCTTTATCGGACTCGTCAGTTATTCGCCTCGCTTCGTTCGTCTCATAATTTCAGACTCGTCCGATAAAGAATCACTTTACTGCCTTGGTACATAAATAACTATTATCTGCCGCATTTTACTTTACCTGACGCAAATTCACGGCTTTACTTACGGTTAGCGATAAAATTAATTATGATAAACATAGTAAAGCAAGTAAGTTCCGAAAATTCATTTCAAATACCTGAAAACTCCTATTAAAAAATTATTATTAGATGACGACATCGGAAACAGCAATGATAATGAATTCTAGCAGTGGTGTAATTTCCTTGCTGTTGCTTTTCCTGTAATATAGGTATTCAAATTGCATTTATTTCAGGATCGTAGTTTGAAAAAAAATATTTTTATCGCCATTTTCTAAATAAGAACTGATAATAAACCACATCTTTCACTCCCAATCAAAATTCATTTCAAACATTACAGAATGCATACATACAGTGTGTGTCAAAAGTCGTTCCTCTTCTAAATCGGAAAAGAAATCAATTTTTTTATTTCAACAATATGCTCTCTTCAGTTAAAACGTACCTTCTAATTATCGACATAAGGGGCATCTACCAAATTCGACCTTGCACAATTATGCTTCGTATATTTTTTTGTTTCCCTACGTCCTCACGTTGAAGTTCACATAACGAAAATTTTATTAGAAATATGAAAGCTCCGCAACATGTAGGTAGCCAAGCGGTCCAAGCGGATTTTGGTTCACGTGCTACTCTATAAGCTTCGTCAGTACTGAACTGGGAGACCGCCGAGACCGGCGAGCGTTGTATCAACAATGGAACGGCACGCGACTACCGAAGCAGAGAGACAATGTCAGTCATAGAAGGATAGAAAAGCGAGAGGTGGATTTTTATCCGATATTTTAGTGGTAGCAACCGAATTTCAATAAGGAATTGTACGGTCATAAGTAATTTGAGGATTCTGAGATTTTTATATAGTATTCATAAAGCTTCAAATTAGACCCCTTCTAAATTAGTTTTTCCATTCAATCCATATTTAATTCTTTACAAGGGCTTAAACTTTGCTCAATATGTGTATTTTTCATATTTTTTTCAACAAAATTTGGTTAGCATTTCAAAGTTTTTATTCAATGAGAACTCTAAGTTCAACATTAATCTACATGATATATTTTTTTCTTAATTTTCAATACATCCATTACTTCAAAATTCTTTGCCAAAAATACTTCGATATTTTGTCAAATCGCTGCCGATAGATTCCCCTTTGGGCCACTTTGTTTTGTTTAAATTTGTGCATCCACAAACCTACATAATCAAACCAACAATAAACTATAAATTTTTTGCAGTTTACTTTGAAAAAAATGTCGGACGTAACAGGACGTCTTCCTAAACCCCAAATGCGTGGACTTCTTCACAACCTCATTAAAAAGAACTTAATTTTAACTGGAATATCAGTGCTGATATCAGGAGGTTATATGAGATTCGTTTATGGAGATGGACACAAGCGAGCTTATGCTAACTTCTATCTGTAAGTGCTTTGTTTTCTGCAACTACAAAAGAAATGGACATTTTTGTTTCAGCAATTACGATGCCGAAAAAGAATTTCAAATCATGAGGAAAAAGGGACTTTTCGATTCCTGTGATCCAAACGATGATTAGTAGCTAATGCACATATTCAATTTATTAGCTGTTAGAAATAAGTGGAAGAATAAATTTAATTTAGATACTGAAAATGATTTTAATCTTTTTATAAAATCAAGCTGTAGGCTAGTAACTATGAAGGCAAGTACATCTGAAAAAAAGAAAATGAAGCGTTGCCAAGTTTTATATAAAGTCTTGAAACCGAACATTTTTTGGAGAAATTGTGAAAATATTAATTTCAAGTTGGTTGTCAATTACTGTGAAAATTATCTTTAATATTAAATACATATATATAGTAACATAGAAATATAATTTCTCCAAAACCGGGCCGTATTATAAGACTTGCTCCATTTCTATCACTAACCAGTTTTAAAAAAACGTACTCTTGGCAACCTAGTCTTTTCAGTTGACATTCGATAATTTTTAACCCTAACTTCAGGTGGTTAAGTTTTAAGGAAAGAGGAAAGTGAAGATAGAAAAAAAGTGAGTTAAAAATCATTCTATATTTTTAATGAATATTTATTTTTATCGTATATTAATATTGTATATCAAGACATTGTAACATTTATATTTCAAAATTGTAATTTTTCATGCTACCTAACCTCTCTGTACCAACATGTTATGTAATATTTTAAATAATTTTCAGATAAAATGGCTGGTGGTGAAGTGAGCAAACTTGCTAAACCTCAACTTAGAGGTCTTCTAGCTGGACAGATTAAGAAAAATATTATTTTTGCTGCCGCAGTGGCCACCCTAGCGGCCGTTGTCCAAAAAATATTTGTCAACGATAACAGAAAACGGGCATACGCTGAATTTTACAAGTAAATAATGTTAATAATTTTAAAACTAACAGAAAGTAATGATCATACACAACAGTAATAATTTGTGTGTTCTAAAAACTCCTGACAGAAACAAGAAATTCAGGTTAAAATGTATTAGATTAACTGATCTATAGTGAATCAAATGTCTAAAATCTATTTGATATTTCAAAGAAACTACATCATTAGCTTGATTGAATGTTGTTTCTTAGTCGTTTTACAATTTAAATTAAATAACTAATATTTTTCTATCTCTTCCAGAACCTATGATATTGAAAAGTCTTTCAATGAAATAAGAAACAAGGGATTATTTGATGGTTGCGAACCAGATGCATAAGAAGTATTAGGATGTTAGGAAGTAATAGATCCTTTTAAATTAATTTTATGTAGAAATTAAAATATATGTCATTATAATTTAACAAAAGTTTTAAGATAAAATCATGTGATGCCCCTATTCCCAAGCATGTTTGCAGATACCTGATTCCAATAAACCCTTAACATATGGTATTGTTAAATTGATGTTTAATTAGATATTATTCATTTTTATAATTGTATGATACTTAACAACTAGAGATACTTTGGATTAATTTACCAAAGTTTCAATATTTGCATGGAGAAAATACAAAATGGAGAGATTTTGGCCTTGATTTGTATAAGCTATGATTAATATGATCTATATTGTGTGGTTTATTTCATTTAAGTAGGGATATTTAGTCCAAAATGTTCTCATCAATAAGAAATTGAAAAAGATGTAACTTCTTATAGGGAGGGTAACTTCATTGGGATAAAATTGTAAATTTACAAATTAATAATTAAAAAACAAAAATGCAAGATGAAGTAGCTATACATATTACTGAGGATGAAAGTGCCTGAAAAGTGGAAAATATTTATCACAGAAGAAACTGTTTAGTCATAATCCAAGACACTTTAAGTATCTACCAATTTCGTCAGTTCTTTTGAGTAGCATCTTCGGTATTTTGCTGCGACTCTTTTTTGAAACTCCATCTGCATCTGATGTTCGTTTCAAGTATAGTATAAAAGGTATGTATATTACAGTATTTACTGTGAGCCTTTAGTCAATAATTTGATTCAATATAACCAAAATTTATGGCGTGATGTTTTGTATTTAATAGCATCGTTAAAAAAACAAAATGAGAATATATTTCCTTTAAAAAATTTTGTATTTCATAATGTTTATTATGTAGATTATGTATTGAGGTTGACTACCTTGTAGTAATAGGTACATGTATTAAGTGCGAAATTCGGTGTATGACCAATAATTGACAAGAAGAGCAATTTTCAAAAAATGTAAGATGAGATAAGCAAATAACCACAAAAATTAACAAATGACAAATAATAGGATGGGGATGCCCCTACAGCCGGCTACTCAAAATCGGTTTTTACCTAGGAGGAAAGCGTTTTACTTCTAATTTACTTACAGAGATCATTAAACAGAATAATTACTGAATTAAGATTTGTGAAAAGAATTATATATTTAATTTTTGGAATTATAATAAAAACCAAAACGATACGCCATAAAAATTGATGAAAATCTAGTATTTAATTACCATTTTATTAGTGTAGCGAACTTTTCGCAACACAAAATACGCAATGCCAATTAATTTTTCTTGGTGTTACGTACGAGACTATCGTCATCTGTCACTTGAAAATTTTTCCACAGGGCTTCTTTATTCTGTGGTTTGATAATAAAGTTGAAGCTTTTTAGGAATGAATGCCACGGCAAATTTAACAAGGCATGATAATATTTAAATTATGAGCATAGTTTCTTTATTATGGGTGAGAGATCAACATCAACAAATATTAATTTTATAATTATTAAATTACTTATGTCTCAGCTAACTCAGTTCCTATATCATAGGTGGCAGCGACAGCACTTGACATTTATAATCCCTCACCGTGATATAATAGAAAATCTCCGACAGACCATTGCAACAAAAATAGTAGACAATTGTGATGAAATTGAGTTTTATAAATAAATAATTTGCCTCAAGTTATCTGCAGCTTACTGGTTCTCTTAAAATTTATTTTTACTGCCATCTATTGAAAAACTTAACAACTAAAGTTTGAATGAAAGTAGGATTGCCAACATTATATTTGAAACTGAAAGTGTACTTTTCCTTCTTCTTAAATGCATAAGATCTTGCGATGAAAAATGGTCCATTAATGGAAATCCCAATATATTGATTGATTTACTATAATTCTTTCAAATAGCAGCTTCACAGGATCTAAAGAATCAGTTGTTGAAGTTGGTCATTTTATGTCAATTTTTAATGTCAAAAATGTATTTCCGTGATGGTTCGATTTCGTGTTAGTTTTCTGCGCATACAGTTTACGCATGACGAATGGCGTCAAGTTGTTATTGTTGAAAGCGTTTAATTATTTGTAATAAGATTATGAGTGCTTATACAATCTTTTTACGTAAAATTGTACAATATAGTGACCACCTAGTTTAGTTATAGAAGTGTTAATCAAGACTTTTTCATTGGATTCTTCATTTGAGTGTCAAAAGTATGTCACATAAAATGGGGTATATAATGTTTCTTGCCCGTAAGCAAATCAATTTCCGTCATAAATATTCCCACTTGTGTATGAGAGGACGATTGCAAATTCTGCAGGATGAATCTACATAACGTTATTTCTTTTATTTTAAAAACTTGAGTGTGTAAATCCATTTGTGAACCGTGAAATTTCGATTGGAACACATGGAATAACACTCCCCCGTCAAAGGAACAAGATGGCTGCGATCATATCCATCTTCTTATTTTGCGATGTTGGTGCTTGATAATTGACCGAAACTACGAAATTATTGTGTATTCAGACCATTCATTTGGATTTTATAGTTGTTTGCATAAGATTTTTCCTTATAAACCACCTTTGTGTATGTAAAATATATGTAATATGTCCATTCATGACAATTTTATAAACAGTAAGTTCAGAAATCAACTATTTTATTTGAGTGGATTATTCGCTATTTGTACAAGTTTTTAAGTAAAATTTATGTTATTGAGGTGCATTTAAGAAAATTAGATTTCTGGACCTGCTTACTTTTATCAAATTGTCGATGGAAAATGCATATATCAATTTACACTTTTTAATCAATTTGATATTTTCTCATTGGCATTATAAAACAGCTTAGAGTAAAACTAAAACATTTTGACAGATTGATATAGAAATTTATTTTTTTTCAGTGCTATAGTGTCCTTAAAATTCATATTTTAAATAGGTACACACATATTTCTGTAAGTACTAAATTTTCTTTATCAAAATTGATTTTCAATATCCACTTGAACCGATACTTGCAGCTATATCTGTATATCCATACTTATAATAATTAGTATTCAGATCAAGAAAACCTCTATTTTTGCAATCTAACACTAATATGCACCTCCAAAAGTAGAACCAAATATGTTAGACATTTCACATGGCAAATCACTTCAAGTGTATTGCACTAATTAAGCACTCCTAAACAACTTTTATTGATGATGGGTGGAGTCTATCATTACAATACAAGCATTTTCCAGCTCATTCAATTTTTGATTTAACTTACATAAACCTAATTGTTGATGTGTCTGAATAAATCATTGTTTTCAAAATATACTCAACTTATAATCAGTCACTATATTATCTGCAGATCCTCTGGTACCATTGGTGGAATATTTATGAATTGCTAGACAATTTTGCATTATTAACTTGCTAGAAAAATATGAAATTAAGGTTGTTTGGATATTAGGAATGCTTTCCTTATATATTAGAATTACTACATCTTCTACTACTCATATTCTGACAAAGTCATTTATACATTTTTTCTAAATCCATTTTTTTATCTTGCATTTTTTGCCTTGCGTTATACTGATATTCTAGTATTAATTTTTTTGTGACAGGTGCCTAAAATGTGCTTTGGATGGCTCTTATTCAGTATGTGAATATAAATGGGAACAGTTCGGCTCATTATGCCGGTTTTAAATGGCAGCAAATAGTGACGGCCACATTGAACTATCTACTATTTTAACCTGTGAAGGGGACCTGTCCGATCCCAGGTTCCCTACACAGTTGAATATACTGGTGGACAGTTTAAATAACATTTTGGGTGAATCAGTGAAAGTACACAAACTGGAGCCCTGGAACTCAGTGCGTGTAACGCTGTCCATTCCTCGGGAAGCAGCGTTACGCCTTAGACAACTAGCTAATGAGGGTTCTCAACATCTCAGGGCCCTTGGTATACTTAGTGTTCAAGTTGAAGGGGATCAAGTGATATCATTGCGGCTAGCTACAGGAGCACATTCAGAGCCCCAAGAAATATTTTTGAGGACATCTCAAGGTAAGTTGCACAATGTTTTGTATAATTTTGTGTTTTGAGATATGAATTTTTTTCCTCTAGACTGTGTGACAAAGTCTCTAATAATATTTTAGCTAAACTTGCTCATTGTATTTTAGCTCCAGCTTTCGGGGAGCACCCAGTCCAGTATAGAAGGTTTTTGGTACACCAAAAACCTGTTCTGCTTCAGGCTGTATCCTCTGAACCTGTTTTTGCAAGTTTGTCATATTTTTTATTGTTTTCATTCCCTGGTGACCTGATATTCATGCAGCTTGAAGTTACTCCTTTTGGCTAACATCTTCAGCTCTTCAATGCAATCCCATAGTCTAGACATAACTTTCTCTCTGGAGATTGATTTGAGTATCACTTGGTTGCTTGATATGATAGGAATCTGCTCACTGTTGACTGTTATTTCAAAAGGTGGATCTGGATTTTTAAAATATGTTTGGGTACTCTCTTAGACGATTCTTGTGAGAGATGAGAACATAGTCTAGGATTAGAATTAATTTTTTGTTATAATTGTCAGTTTTTTATGTGCATGAGCTATTTTACCATTATTTTCATAAAATATTGGGTGCTACCCATTAATAAATATAAACCATATTGAGTTGATGATTTTCTTAAACCAAATATAAATTTAATTCAATACAAACAAATATTGATAAATTAGTAACTTTTTCTGAAAAAAGTTTTACTAACTGTTCAGTTTTGCTTATATACTTTTACTATTTTCAGAAGGCGGTAGCAGCTCAAGTCACCATGAATCTGAACTCGGAAATTTTCTACAGACCAATTCTACATCATCTCCTGCTAGTAGCAACAATGTACAAGTGCAATTCAAATCACCAAACGTGGTGTGTCCCCCGGACTCAGTGGTACCTAAGGTCGGTGCTAATACAGTACCTCCTAACAATGTCTCTGGCAGTAATAAAGCATTTGTTGGTCCATTTCCTTTTGCTAGTATGAACCAGGTAAGGTTTTTTGTGTAATATATTTTTAAAAAACTATTTGTTAAATTCAATAATATGCGCTATCAACGATTAACTTTAATGAAATTATTAATTAGTCAAGTTCAACGTAATTTAATGTTAAGGACTCAAAATTTGAACTTCCATGATGAAAACAATATCATTTTTCCTTGTATAATGTGTATAAATCCAGATTTATTTGAAAATTTTATTGATTTGTATCAATTTCCATCTGTTTATTTTAAAAATCGGACCAAAAATAAAAAAGTTACATGATAATATAATATTTATTACGCAATAATTATTATTGATAACTTATAAATTATGTATTGTTACAGGCAATCCATAGCAATAGAGAGACTCCGTTTAACTCATTACCCCCTCCTTATCCCGCGAAACACCCTCCCGTAACAATATCAAGCCCTCTTCTCGTTAATCTTTTACAAAACGACGGAGTAAAGGAGTCCTCTGTATCAGCGACAAGCGTTCAAAAACCAGCGCCTGTTAGGACAATGGTTTCATCGTCTGATGTTTCGACCACGACAGCAAATTCGGGGCCATCAAATTTCCCAGTTAAGTCTACTAACAGCACCATTTCTCCTTCACCTTCTAATTCTTTGATGACGAATTCTACTCAGGCTAATGTGCTAGTTAATAGTTCAATATCACCAAGCGCCTTATCAACAAATACTTCCATTAGGCAGAATAGCACCATAATGACTAGTACAACTGGTATGGTAAATAAGACTACGCCACCACCGCCGCAGTACCACAGGACACTGTCGTCATCAATGGTATGTTTTTTATTTTTATTTGGGATGATCACTTTTAATATTTTGGGAAAGTGATTTTAAAGCATTTAAAGAATAAATAATGTGTCGCTCATAATTTTAATACATGAAAAATAAGGTATCAATAATTCATATTTCATTTATAATTTTTATTATTTGATATATTTTTGTATGATTCTAGTGACTTTGAACTTAATAATCTAGAATTGTTAATTCGGTCCCATTCTGTGGATGAGCTTTTAATTCGATTATGCATAATGTCCATATAAATTATTTTTGGATCTTTTCATTGAAGTTTGACACTTTCAGTTGTCACCATTTGATCCACAAGCTTCTTTAAGTATGCTCTAGTTATAGCACAGTTGAATTAGATTTGATGTGTTGGCAAATTGGCCTATTCCACTTCATCCTTTTCAGATCTATACTGAATCAAGATTAAATTCTTCATCTTAACTGTTTTTATTTAGCCAGTCAGCCTCAAGACTGCACATTTCACGTACTTTTTTTGCCAACTGGTTCTCATTTTCTAGTGCAAGAAATCACATGTTAGCCAGGCAGTCAAGCTGACATAAAATGTTTTCTGCAGTTTCTTTTGATTTGAAGATATGAACTTCAAAACTTAAAGTGGAAGCACATTTTATTTAGGTTGGACGAAATTCTAGATCAAAAACAGCTACACTCTCATACATTCAGTGTTTTTTCAAAAAATCACAGCAATTTTAACGATTAATTATCAGTCAAGTGATGTGAAATAAGTTGCTAAGTAAAAATATCAATAATTTTTAAATTTCCTATATTTCTTGCTAAACGTTTCTAGTTTATTTACTTTATACATCATCATTCATTCACAGTTTTATCATAATCCATGGATTCATAAGAAGTATCCTGTAAAACTATTTTTAAATCAATCAAGATTAGTTTTATCATGGATATTACTTGAAGTGTAGCTTAGTGATAAAACACACATAAAAGCACAATTTTGTCAAATTGTATTAAGTGAGTTTTGTGCCACCAGGGTTTCATTATAATGTATTATTATATTTATTTTGCTTCTACATAAAGTGTATTGTATATGGAACTTGTTACAATAATTAATTGATTTGATTATTACTATTTGATTTACTAAAGATCATACCCAAAAGAAAGTGTCTCCTTTTATAACTCTTATGCTTTAATATTCAATAGTATGGAAATTAAACTGGTCTAACTTTCGATTTGAAGTACTAAGAAACTAATGAAGCCTATAAATGGTTAAAAAAATTTCTCCCAGTTGTCAATGCAGTATCGCTTATTGCGTTTTAGTTGTCTTCTTTTTATTATCTCCTTCATTTTAGGTTTATAGTTTATTAATGTTAAGCTCTTTACACAAATTAAAAGTTATTACTTCTCCATTGAAATCCATTTCCCATAGGTTTAATTTCAAAATTTACCAAAATATTTTGGTAATCTTTCCTTGTTATACTATAAAATTGATTTATCTGATTAATAATTTCTATTTTGTCACAAATTACATAACATTATTTACTAATAAGAATTCAATTATGGAAATGATATTTCCGCTGCTATCAAAATATTTTCACCTGTTTTATTCTACTCTTCCTTGAAATAATTGCTTTCTTTGTCAATTTACAAAATTTTTTGTAAAAAATAATTTGGGTCTTTAAACCATTGTACCTACCGGGTGTTTTTTAAGAGAGGTAAGTGTCAGTATCTCAAAAAACATTTATTTTACAACTTTGAAATGAATAAATTGAAAAGCAGTTTTCACCCAGAGAGAGAGAAGTATACTTTATTGACACAAAAGCATCAACAGGCCATCGACCGAGGTCTTTCAGCCAATTTACAAAATATATAGTAATACATTGATTTTCCTTAGGTTAGGTACAATACAAATTATTATATTCAAAGAAAAACTAAAATCACTATGCAATATAAACAAACAAGATCCATTATATAACTTTTATATAAGTAAAAAAATATATACATATATATTTCAAAATAAAAACAAAAACCAAGATATTAAGTGACATTATTGCTGTGATATGTAGATAATTTCTTCAAACAGAGTTTTCTGTGGATGTCTTCTACGATGACCATTTTCAGGCATTTCTAGAATGTGAGGTTGAATCAATTCGATGTTCTTTTCTTCAAGAGAGAGAGACCTGAACAATTTTTTGAATTTCTCATTTATTGGTTCTATTATTCCTATTATTATTACTATAAAGGAGTCTGTTTGATGGATTATGCAGTGGGTTATCAGGATGTCTCATTTTAGAGATTTTTCGAAGACTGGTTGTCTCCCCTACTTTCATATGGTTTCTAGGTGGATTTTTACAATTATATAGTATTGTAGAACTATATTCCATCATGGGTCTACAAATTGTTTTATATTTGTTGGCATCAGTTTCAATACTAATTCCTTCATTCTTGTATGTCAAACTTCTGAAGTGTTTTGCTCTGGTTATCATTTTCTTTTCCATACCTAACGTGTGGTGATTGTAACTTAATTTGTTGTCTGTTTCAATTCCTAAATACTTCACATATTGGGAGGGTTGAATTAAATAGTAGTTTATCTTTATTGTCGAAGAGTTATCATGTATTTTGTGGTTGAATATTACTAATTTTGCTTTAGAAGGATTTATTATTAGTCTCCATTTATTTGTCCAAGTTACTATATCATTTACATGTATTTGTAATCGGTTTATTGTTGTAGGTAAGTTTTTACCCCAGTATATCACCGCCGTGTCATCCGTTTTCACCTATTTTTTCAAAATTTTAGTCTTGAAATAATTTCCATTCAAATTGGTGAAGAAATTGAATTAATTAATTGTTTCTAGCTTCTTAGTTCTTCTAGCTAGTAATTAAATCCTGTATACATTTAAAAAATATTGAATTTGGAGCATGACGGTGCTAATATAAAAATCTTTTCTAAACCTTGTATTATGGGTGTGAACATGATGGTTGTGAGTAATTTTATCTTGGAGATAGTCAGGCGCATGACTTATTTTTATTATAAAAATTAAAGTTTGGCAAAAAAACATATCTTCAATTGAGAGCCAGCTTAAAGTATTTCTACAGTAGGAGTCAATCTATGACATGATAATATTATTCGCCTAGCTCTATTCTGTAACTTTTGAGATCAATTCATTTCATTTTGATGTAACAGATATAATACTATTAAGTAGTAAGTGAAGTGGGGTGGTATTAGAGAATTATATAAAACCAGTCTTGACCACAGTTTATTTTAAATACATTTTTTTGTATTAAACGGTCTTTTTTATGTTGCCAGTAAATTTGAATGGTAAATTTTGTTTCAGATCAAACAGGGTTCCATCGTTGGGCATCAGCATGCGAATACCATATCCTCATCATTACCAAATAGTTCTCTAGCCCAAAACACTTTGGCGTCTCATGGAACACAATCAGCAACTGTGCCTCTACAACAAAATAATATGTATCAACAACTCACCGTTCCATCACAACAGCTTAAAACTTCAGCTCCAAATAGTATCGTTAATTCATTAGCCCAACCAAATATTGTATCTACAGTAAAACATCCATTAACTCACAAACCGGTTACCTCACAAAATTTCGCAAAATCGCCTTCCTTACCTACGAAAATTGTTAATCAAAGAAGTACTCTTCCCAATATGATGAATCAGCCTGTTAACAATACTCATCCGAAATTGACCAAACCACCTATTTATTTACCTCAACAAATAAAAAGCAATTTTTCTCAAAATGTAACGAATTCACTACCCCAACCAGTCCCTCTAGCTAGTACTCCAATAGCTAATGCATTAGACATGCCAAGTTCCAGTCATACGTTTAACAATATCGGTTTAAGAAATATGCCTTCGCCTCCACCATATTCCGTAGCTATATCGCGACCGTGGGATTCTCTTGTAAATAACAGTAATTCGTTACTTGATTTAACTCCAACGTTGACGGATTTAAAAGCTGATGATTTAGATGAACTGCTACCGACTCTCGAACGGGAACTGACGCATAGCCCTCTGCCTGATTTACCGGAGGACTTTCTCGCCGTACATTCGAATATTATATCTACGACCGATGACATACAATTGAACGATAACCGGAAATTTCTCATCAATCCTCTGACGGGAGAATTGGAACCTCAGTCAAGTGGAGAAAGTGATACCGAAGAGTTGAAAGACGTTTTTACGGGACTGCCGTCGCCGGCAAACCTGTCTGACGAAGATACTTGTTCGACCACTAGACCCGATACGACTACCGATCAGAGTGATAGTGAGACGCGTTCCAGTGATACTACGGCAAAACCTGTACGGTTAAAAAACTTAAAACCGAGAGAGCGAGGCAGGGATTCGCCGGCTTTGAAACCTGAGAAAATAAAATTGAGGTAAAATTAAACGATTTCATTATTTAATACTATTAAAACATTTATAATTGTTTTGTAGGTTAAAGTTGGAGAAATCAGAACCGATCAATCAGGCATATAAGGTGGATGTCAGTTTTATTAATCAGCAACCAAAAAAAGCTTCTTCGTCGCTGATAACTGCAGCTGAAGAACTTCGAGTACCGCCGCTTCATATATCGCTGAAAGGGAGGAATTCAGCAGTCATTAAAAATAAAAATAAATTAAATCCTGATGGTACTCCGTTAAAATTGAAAGTAAGTATTTTTTTTTCAATTTATAGCAATAGTGTGATTTCTCCAGAATTACCTGTTCCTCAGATGGGATGCTAATATTTACTCGCTCACTGAAAATATTCGTGTCATGCTATCAAAACTCATGTGAAATATGGGTTCAATCTTGTATTGTCTCAGTTGTATTAAAAATTGACCAGAAGTCTCCCGATTCCAGCCTAAGAATTGCCATCATTGCCTGCGCCCTTACAAAAAGTGGGGAATACCAATAAGGGCTTCCATTGATACCATCCCCGTACTGTTCATTGCCCCGGTAATACCAAGGGCTTCTCTTACACAGTTTCAGCAGCCTGCCTTATCTAACTAATTCAGTAGACCCTTAGTATGGAGGTATCCTTGTGTCAGCCTCCATTTGAGTTTTTTTTTTTTTTTTTTCGGGCTGAGATGGGAAACTCATGTTCGAATGGGTCCTAACCAGTACCCAGACAGTGTAGGACTCATCCCCAAGGGGATGCCTACCAACCAAACCCACCTCAAGCTCGCCGTTACTCCCGCCTCGGAATCACTATCCTAGCATACTTCAAGGCGGGCGGCGGTCCCTCACACACTCTCCGTCATCTGCTCCCTTCTATCACTCCTACCTCTCACATGCCTTCTCTTTCACAATCATGCTCTCCACTAGATTCATCTGTAACACCCTTCATCCATCCTTAACATTTTCACTTTCCGCGGTCTGCCCTCTCCTTCCTCCTACTTGCTCAGACTCGTCCCCTCTGAGGTGTCCCTCCCATTTTTTCCATCTCCGTCTACATCAACTGGCTTGTGTCCCCTTTCTCCGCATACCCTACAAAGGAAGGCTTGCATACATAGCCAGCATTCCCTAATATCTTCTCCACTCTCCTTGTCTTACATCCCGCTACCTGGTGGCCCTTCACTCCACATCCAAAACATCTGCCCTCCTCTCTCCCCTCTATAATATTCACCCTATTTAGGTCCAGCTTAATCTCCCGTTTTCCTAGTAAAGCTTCCGCTTTCTCACATTCCATCCCCACCGCCGCCATTTCATGCCGTTCCTCTCTCTTACCACTTTCATCACCCTTGTCCCTTCCCCAATCAATTCCTCTATTTTCTTCCTCACCATTTCATCTTCACTCCACGGATCTATCCCCACTATCTTAATGGTTTTTGTTGTCCTTCCCGCTTCCACCGCTCTAGCTCCTGTTACCCTTTCCACATCCCTCAGAATGCCCCTGACCTCAACCCCTTTCCTAGCCTCTATTACCACCTCCCTGTTCCTTGAGACTCTAAGTCTATCCACCCACTTTCCTTCTATTTCTCTCAAACCCTTCTTAATCCTCTCTATCCCCTCCTGGTTGACTTCTCCAATATCGTACAGGATTACCGCCTCTATCCTGACCTCCTTTTCCTTTTCCCTATCTGTATAAATTGCCACATTCGTCCTATCTGCTCTCAACCACGCGATCATCTTCCTCAGCACCTCCATCTCCACATGCTCGAGCCTGTGTAGCCCATCGCTGACCTTGCTCCCTCAAACAGTCGACTCATCATGTCAAACACCTTTTTCTCATCCCCACAATCACCCTCCATCCGACAGATCAACTTCTCCGCGTTAATCCTTGTACCTTTTCTTTCCGTAGTGCGTACCTCCTTAACCCACTCCATTCCATCTCCTTTTTCAACTAGCATCGGGTACCTATCACTAAACATCTTCTGAATCCCCTTCTCCATTCCACTGTCTTCCTTGGTCACCCATACCACTTTTATCTTTTCATCCCCCAACATTGGATTTCCCACATTCACCTCTATTCCCTCCCTCTTTTCATCCTCCCAGTCCTTATCTCTAATCTCCTTCCATCCATCCCAGTCTCTTTTCCCCCTCCTCCCATCGTGTTTGCATTATCTCCTTCCTACCTTCCTCTCTCCTCAACCTCTCTAATTCCCTGACCCGCCCCTCAGCCACCGACTTCTGCTCTTCCAGCCTTTTCACCCTCTTCTCCAGTCGCCTTACCATCTCCTTCAATCTCTCTACACTCTTCCTCTTTTCCACACTTCACTTCC
The DNA here is from genome assembly GCA_910591695.1 of Galerucella pusilla. Lineage (NCBI taxonomy): Eukaryota > Metazoa > Arthropoda > Insecta > Coleoptera > Chrysomelidae > Galerucella > Galerucella pusilla. The sequence continues at coordinate 15,771 of CAJUYI010001450.1, forward strand.
TTTCTCCTTCTGTTTCCTCTTCTGCTCCTTATTCTCCAGAGGCGACACCTCCTTCCTTTTCATCCCAGTATCGCTCCTCTCACTTGTCTCTCCCGCCTTATCAGGTGTTCGTTTCACCAGCCTCGATTTCCCTTAACTAGCCAGCTCCCAACTTCCCCTCTTATGTGATTCCACAAAACGGTTCCGGACCTGTGACGACTCCTTTAGAGTTCAAGTGCCTGGGCTGTTGAGCCCAACCCAAACGTATGAATGAATGAAACCAACGACTTGTCTTTGTATTGCTGTTAATATTCACTGCAGAGGACGATTCTGTGCTACTCCACCAGACTATTGTTCGATAGGTGATATCACTGTTGTGTAAAACCAGTGAACCACCTTAGTTCGTATTCCCCAGACTTCACCCATAACTCTTCTTCATTGCCAGAAAAGCCTAGTCGTCTTGGTAGTAATTCAGTTTGGAATCAATGGCTACTCCCAGATACTTAACTTATTTGGATATTTCTAGTTCTTCTTCGAACATCATTTCTGTACCCTGTATTTAGATTGAAGGGCTTGTCTCTTTGGATTGCAGTTAAGATTCATTGCAGAGGACGATTCTGTGCTACTCCACCAGACTATTGTTTGATAGATGAAATCACTGTTGTGTAAAGCCAGTGAACCACCTCAGTTCGTATTCCACGAGCTTTACCCATAACTCTTTTGCATTGCCAGAAAAGCCTAGTCGTCTTGGTAGTAATTCAGTTTGGAATCAATGGTCACTCCCAGATACTTCTTTGGATATTTTTAGTGCTTCGACTATAAATTCTCTACCCTGTGCTTAGATTGTGACTGGTCTATTTATTTTGTTGCATGTGTTTGAGGTTAGGTACTGTTATAAAGTAGAGTTTACCGCCATAAACGACAGAATTTGGTCCTTTACGCTTAAGTTGTTTTGACTATTATGAAATCTAATTACTTTTCGGTTTAAACTCTCCTTTACCGTTCCTAACTCATATTAAACTCTTCTTTCAGGTTAGAAAAAATCAAGATCACATAAAAATGAAGAAAGGTGAAGGAAATAGCGTTATGAATTCTACAGAGGATGTTGGAAATATCAACTCTTTGATGATGGATGTACCTTCTTCGATGTTAACTGCTGAAATTAAAGCGAGACTTGCCACGATAGAACAGAAGAAAATGAAGAAACTTAAATCTAATCATGAACACAAGGTATGTTAGAAATATTGTGTGGATGATATTAAGTTGGGAAAAATAGTAAACGATATTTTTAATGTTTTTTTTGTCTTTCTCAGGATGTAACTGCTAGTCTGACCCAAGATAGTGATCTGAAGTCAAAATTTGTGATACACAATCATTACAAAGAAAAACAAAAGGAGCGGCGCGGTAGCGACTCGGAATTGGTGAAAACTAAGAAATTTCTTGACGGCAACGCCATACCCGACGACAAGAAGCGAAGGTTAAGCCAATCCGAGCAACCAGAAGAAGACCAACCCATCTTAGGCTCCACAAACGTTGGAACGATCGCGGGCTTGCCACAAAAAGTGAGAAAAGACAAAGTGAAAATTAAAGATGTGTTCAAACGAGATGCTATCAAAAATAACAAGATTTTCAATAAAAATTTCGGGGATAAGTTACAGACGAAGTCGGTTACTTTACCTACTGCTGGAGAAATGAATATGGAAGCGAAATTCAAACAAGGATTGCTCGAAGGAACGGGGGAAAAGGGTATTCCTAGGCCGCCGCATCGGACTGAAATCGTCAACCATCTTAGTACGGAACCCAATAGGATAGAATCGCCTGAGGTAAGTTTTATTTATTTTAGTATTATCAATTTAATAGCTGGTACATTATTAAAGTGGGGCCACACAAAAACAAAGCGGTGGTCGAATATTTACTGGAGCTCAACTCTTTCACTTAACTACAATTTTATATGAATTAACACACGCTAAACCATCCCGGGTCCAAGCCTCAGTCATAACTATGGCGAATCGTAAAGGATTATTCAAGGAACACCACATTAGCCACCAGTTCTGGTTAAAATTTAACACATTCACTGCTAGGGGCACATATAGTGATAATAATTGACCGTGTGCCACCTATTTACGATCACTGTGTGCCAATCAACGCCTCTCAGGCGGTCAACGTCATATTTTTGGTGGATTATTAGGTTATGGAATTATTTTTTTATTTTTTTTTAATTTCTTGGGAAATTAAACCACAATATTTTTAAATT